>JAQGBB010002264.1:0-11270 GCA_034691745.1 Prismatolaimus dolichurus | reverse complement strand
GTTTTCCCAACGATTATTTTCTCGTTTTTCCGCTCACCTGCTTTGCGAAGAACGACGACTGGGTGCACTAAAAAAGTTTTACCTGTTTTGATAGGATTTTCGATCAAAGATACCACTTCGCTCCTGCGAGTGAAGTGTGCTAAACGACACCCACCGATAGCGTCTCCACATCGCATTCAGCTCTACACGTGTGTGGTGCATATTTTTGTTTAGCGTCCGTGCGCTTTGGCGAATCTCACATTACCCGGCCGAAGCTAGTCTAAACAAGAGTTTCTGTACTCGAGAGACCGGCGTGGCTTGCACGTCGTTTGCTTCGTTTAGGCGGCCTATTCGGACGAAAATAAGATTCTCTGAGGTTGTCGCTCACTTCTGAGGCCTTGCACTACGCATCACGCAATACGCGTATTTCTCCTTTGCCTCCGTCGCGACTGATCTAATTTGGGACTAACGCGTCGAGGATGGCGCAGAAATTCGCTAAGCTTCAGCACCAGGCGACGTTTGATCGAAAGTTCGATACGCCCAGCTTAAACGGTACTTGGGGAACGAGGAACCGGAACCGGAAGTGAAAGTACAATTGATATCGAAAAAAGTCAGATTTTGGAAAACAAGCATAGAAACTTGATATTTTCGGTCTATGCTATCCGTGTACAAGGGCAGGGTCAAAGGAAATCAAATGGCGTTGAAATGAATCGATCCGACTGAAATTATTCGATTAGTCTCGGATCAACTTTGATCAGCCGCTACAAAAAATCTGGACTTCTTGCGGAATTTTTTATTTTTCCCAATATTCTTGAAATTTTGACACGATTTCACGACAATTTTGAACTTTTTGATAAGTCACCAAAGGTAGCATGAGTCGATTCGAATGATTCAGGTCGATTTGATTCGACCTTAGAATTTTACAGGTTATTCTGTTTAGATCCTGAAACTTTTTGTGCACAAAAATTTAAAAATCATTTTTATCGCTTCTTAACTTTTTCACTGGTAGTCATTTTGACGTCGATTTCTAAAATTTTTTGTGACTCAAAGGGTTCGCGATAAAACCCAAGAGCCCGCAATTTTCATCTTACGCTCATTTACCGGAAGCGTTTACGAGCCATTTTTTGCAAGCGAATTTTTCAAAATGAATTTCTAAACCGAACGCGAACAGCGCATAAAACGTATGAAACGGCTCTAAAACGCGACGTTATCCTGCCATTCATCGGAAGATGCATGAGCGGAATTACAGCGTTTTTTCTGCAATTACGTAGGCCTGGACTCCGAGATAAGCTTTCAGCCCAGCATCGAACCACATCGGAACATCTCTGACGCGGTGCCCGCCGTGAAGGCCGCTGAAGGGGCGGCGACTAGACGATCCAACCTTGGACGCTCGTTCAGCTGGTACGCAGGCTTTTACGCAACGGGGCGTAAATAATAGATCTGCATATGTATAGTGGCTAATATGCGCTCGCTGCTAAAGCGTATTCTTGCGTAAGGCTTCCCCGGGAGCGCGCATATTTTCCGGGATGCCCGCACGCTAGCTTGATGCCAACAAGCTAGCTGAAAAGGCGTACAAAGCACGCGTCCGGCTGCCGACTCGCTCAGCGCCGACCTCTCGATCAGTCAGACTTCTTTTTTGCCTCTTCGTCAAAATGAAACCGCGCAAGAGTGCGGCGACCGAATAAGCTATTTTTGCCATTTTCGACGACGAAAATGAAGTCCCAGAAAGAGGACTTTATGCGCCAGCAATGTTCGCGTTTTTCGAGTTGCAGCTTCAGCAGCGGGTCCTCATCGTCGTCGACGTCGGCGTCACCGTTGGCGAGAAATCCGAATAAGGCCGTGCTCACGTTGGACAAGCATACGACCGAAGTATTGGAAAAATTTTTAAATCTAATTTTAGTGCTTCAAAAAATCGAAATAAAATTGCAGATTTTGACAGCAAATGATCGAGCGGACGCGCTGTTTGGCATCAGCCACGGGAAGCTTATCGGGAAGAACTTTATTGATCTGGTGCTCATGGAGTCGAGAAAGGCGCTTAGCAAGTCGTCCGTCGTCGATGATATGCAGCTTGGCGCCGACGGGCAGCTAATACAGACGCACGGAAAAGTGGTACGCATCTGTTGAGCTAGGACGCGAAAGGGAAGATGCTTGAGAAGAAGAGCAATCGATCAATTTGTTGCAAGCTGTGGCTTGGAGGAACGCGAAGACCTTATCTTTCGGTTCTGGGACAGCTGGAGCAACAAGTTTAGATGTTTTGCAACTAGTAAACGACAAGCGGAACTAAAATAGTTAGGCCGGCATGCCGATAAGAATAAACAAAACATTCGGGCATGCATATAAAAAATTGAAACAAAACTTTGCAATCGTTGACGCAAATGGTAGAATAGGGACTTTTGAACTGGCTGGATGGGAACTAGGAATTTTAGCAGCTTTAGAGCCAATAGAAAACATCGATGGGCAACCGATCAGAGCGGTAAGGATGCAGCCAAACAACGCCCGAAAAATTTGCGAGAAAGTCAAATCTATCCACGGAATGTGGAAGAACTTAACAAACCAATTATGCTAAGTTACCTATGCGGTTGACGAAAAAATATTTAAAACTATTTTCAGTAAAATTACATTTCTCAGTCACCGAATCCAATTGCGTCCTTATGTCGCAACTTTGCCCAACTGTTGGCTAATTTTAGCCACGTTTCTTTTTTGGCGTTCTGAAACCTCGACCGGCCGTCTCGAGTACGCAGAAAGTATCACTATTTGGTTTTATCAGATTGGATTTTTAATTTGTTTGCCTTGAATCTTACACGGTGCTGTCGAAGACTGCCGAACCTAGGATCAGTAATCATTTTTATTGCATTTGAATAACAAAGACGTATTAGATTTTGTGGCTTTTATGGGGTCAAAAGCTAGACCTCAAAAACTTTAAAAAAAATTCTAAAAATAAGGGGTACTTTTTTCGGAAAACTACAGTTTTTCCAAAAAAAAACATAAAAAATAGCCAAAATTTAAAATTTTTTTGGAAACCCTATCGAGTTGACGGTAGGAGCTGGCTGGAGGGGAATACAAAAGTGCAGAAGGGGAGGGGGCAAGGGAATGGGGGAAGGGGGCAAGGGGGGGGGCGGGGACAAAGCTGAACTGCGGATACAGGCCGAATTACTGACATTATTTCGATAACAACTCTGCACTGCTATTTCACATAATTACGATAATGCATAGCCATAAACCGAACATAAATCATTCATTCTAAAAAACCTACTTTTGCAGATTGAAATCTACGGACCAGACGGGAATCCGACACCAGTCGCGATCTGGCTCCAGTATCTCGTCGAGCTAACCTGGGACGATCGCACTGGTCGGAGCAAATCGTTCGACTCGCTTGATCACAGTCCCACCCATGATGGGTTGAGCAAAAGGCCTGTCCGAAAATCGAATGATTTGACCTCGCCCGACCTCGTCGACTCACTGCTCAAATTACGGCGGGGTTCGGCCGCTGCGCCCTTGGCGCGACCGCCGCAAGCGCTAGCACAAACTGTTGCAAGCCGGAAGGTCTCACTCACAACCGGCATGGAAAAGCGTCAGTCCGATCGATGCCTGGCGATGCTCGAACCGGTCGAGCGAGTAACGGCTAGATGCGACGTTGATAAAGAGGTAAGCGATGCAAAAAAATTGAGTCAAATTTTTTGTGAATTTTTTCCTTTTTTAGGGAAACATTCTTAGCTCAGACGAGAAATTTATGAAGCTATTTTGCTGCTCGAAGGCAGTGATTGGTTCATCGATATTCCAGCTAATCCATTCACTTAGTTTAAGCGTGACCAAGGTAAGAGTTTATCATTCATCGTGGATTTTCTGAAATCTGACGATTTTATTCTGGCTTATTATATTGCAGGCTCAATCCCAAAACGTGACTGGCCGAACCCAGCAAGGGCAGTTTTTTCCCATCTCTGTGCGGGTCAAAACAAAGCAAGGTATGAACCTTGGATTTGGCTAGTGAGTCTAAAAATCGATTTATATGCCGAAACTGACGAAAGCCACATAATTAAATGCGCAAACGAAAACTAAATAAAATATTCATACTTTTGGAATATCTCTAGATTTTTTAAATTAAATTTTTATAATTTAATTAAATTAATAAATTTTTTAATTAAATTTATTTTGCAGTTTGTGCAAGTGACGGTTTATTAAATCGCCTTTTCAGACAACGATCAAGCTTTCGAGCTTAAAATCTACGCGTACACTGCACTTAGTGGAATCATTACCATTCGTCAGAACTACCGTATTCACGCGTGTAACGATCAGTTCGCATCTTTGCTCTTCGGCTACTCGAAGCAAGAACTTCTCGGACAGGTGCTGCTTCATTTCACCCGATGCGTGATCGGTAGCTGATAGTTAGAGCCAAAAATTCGACGTTAAAACCGTGGCGTCTTGCTTAATTTCCTCTCGGCTTAACACCACAAAACTCATCGTTTGCTTATTAAGCTAATAGTTGTTTTTCGTGTCTTTTCTAAGAAAATCACAGAGATCATACCGTCGTTCCACAAGGATACGGGTACCGACGAAGCCCAGAGCGAAGAGGCAGCCGAAGAGGATGAGCTAGACAGAGAAAAAGAGGGTAAACACATTTAAATTAGTTTATTTTTTCGTTAGGGCAATATGGGGAATAGGCTAGCGTTAATTTTTAGACACTTTGGCACCCCTTCAACTTTTCCCACAGCATAAGCTCCAAGTTGCCATTCGAAAGATGCAAGCAGTCTCGTTGAAGAAACTCGATCGCAAACCGCGCAACTCAGACGAGCTCAGCGCGGATGCTCGAAATTCGCCTTCGCCCGACCTCTTCGTCGTGCCTGAGGGAAAGTATACCGGTGTCGGAAGCCACAAGGAAGGAACGGAATTTGGTAAGGTCCTTACCACAATTTTTTATTAATTTTGAAATTTTTGAAAATCCCGTTTTTTTTAATTTTCTCTCTCACAGAAATTAACTATCAAATCTGCAAGGCTGTGCTAACGAGCGGTCAGTGCCTCTACTGCTTATACATTTCACGTGCCGCCGCTCCGCCGACGCCGGCAAAAACGCCACCGAAACGCGACATTGTCGACGAAGTGGATAAACTCTTTCACTTTCTCTCCGACGAGCACGAAGCGGTTCGCGGCCTTTACGCAATGCACTATAAAACGATGGAGAACGATATCGGCAAGGGCGCCTTCGGCTTCGTGAAGCTTGCGGCGAGAAAATCCGACGAGTTGCTGGTTCGTGGTTTTAATTTTTTTTCTTCTTTGCAAATTTGCAAAAATTAAATTTATTATAATTTTATAAATCTGCACGAAATTCGCAGAAAATGTAAAACGCGCAAGTAAATTTTAGGTCGTAACCAAATTCATCATAAAAGCTAAGGTGCTATCGACTGGCTGGTCAAACGAAGAAGACGAGCAGCCAATTCCGCTAGAAGCGACTCTACTTAAAAAGCTAGATCATCCAAATATCATAAAAGTAATTGGAGCGAAAGTTTTCTATCGCTGGCTTTTTTGAAAAATTAAATTTATAATTGACTAAAATTTAATTGCTAAAAATTAAGCGAATTTTTAAAAACGCTTATTGAATGTTTATAGGTCTTGGATATGCATCAAAACAGTCAATATTTTCAGCTAATTCAAGAGAAACATGGTAAAAATCGATGTGCATGTGAGTTACATTTCTGACTGAGCAAAAAATGAATTTCGCCAATAGGATACGGTATTGACATGTTTGAACTTATCGATCGACATCCAACGATGCCAGAGAAACTTTGCAGCTATATTTTCCGTCAGGTATTTCTCTCCCGATTGGTCGGATTTGGAGATTGACAAGCGGACCGGCGGATCACTGAAGTGCATCCTGCCTACTAGCAAAAAAAGCACACGCGAGAGTGACCCGTGGCACACGCTGAAACGCTAAACTCCCTGTTTTAGTTTTAACGCCAAAACGTGCTCTTTTACGCAGTGCATTTTGCTGAAAAAAGATAATTCGGTAAAAAGCGTCAATTGTTTATAAGAAATGGTAGGATGCCTTTCTAGAACATGTTTTGGAACGTGCTGGAACAATATGGAACAGCTTGGAACACTCTGGAACAGCTTCGGACACAGTCCTCTAAATTACTGTGGACGTCCGCTAACTTTCGATTTTTGCGAGGGGGAGGAGAGGGGAGATCTTTGTTCAACTATAGCTATTCGTTTGCTTCGCGCTCCAGGCAGGATGCGAGAAATAATTGCTTTCTGATCCACAACGCAGGCTGTCTCCGCTTGCTCATATTTGCATGCTCGACACATCGTTCATCGCGACATCAAAGAGGAGAACGTTATAATCGATCAAAATTTCATAATAAAACTTATCGATTTTGGCTCGGCAACCTACTTCTCCGATGACCAGCTGTTCAGCACTTTCTGTGGGACAATCGAGTATTGCAGTCCGGAAATAATGCTTGGGAAAAAGTAAAATTTTTCTTTTTTTACACCAATTTGTATTTTTGAAAGCAGTTTTTCCGTTGCAGATACAAGGGTCCAGAGCTTGACGTCTGGTCGCTTGGCATTTTCCTATACGTTATCACGTTCGGCTGTCCGCCCTTTGCGAGTCCGCAGGATGCCATCGAAGGCAACTTCGAACCACTCTGGCGAGTGTCTCCAGGTCAGTGAGGCCACAAAAAAATTTGAAGTTTTTCCACGTCAAAAAGTCGCGAAAAACAAAACAAGAAAATTGCAGAACTTTGCAACGTGCTCGGTCTCCTACTTTACCCCTTCCCGGACGAGCGTTCAACGATTGACGAGATTGAGCGTGATCCTTGGGTATCTCAACCAGTTGATATTACGAACTTTGCCTTTGGCAATTTGGTTCCAATCAACGGTAGGTTTCTCAACAAGACGGTTGAAAATTTATCGCTGTCTTATTTTCGTCACATTTTTAGACGCTCGAGAGTTGGATCCTCCTAAATATCTGCAGGATCTGCTGAGATAACGTTCCAGTTTGAATGCGTAGTTTACCATTTCGCAGCCTACTTGTTGCGAACTGTGAACAGGGTGCAAACTACAAATGTACGCAAACGGTTTCTGTTTATTATCGTTGAACTATGAGTTTAGATACTCAAGCTGACGGTGAATAAATTTTGAAATATAATTAGGCTTTCCTGGAGTCATTCAAAAATGAACAGCTCTTGACCAAAGATTCGCTTGAGACCAAAGACCAACGTTCGCTTGAGGATGCATTTTGCTCTTCGCCACGCCATTAGAAGAAACGAATTGATCATACTTGCCTCCTCTCGTAGTGCTCTCGTAGTATGTGCAACGCACTAGATGTATTATTTCGAAAATACCTTTCGCCAACGGTGTGCCCGTGCATAGGGGCTTTCCAGAAAAGACGTCCGTAAAAAATTGGAATTTTTTTACCCCCCCCCCCTTGTCCGCAAAAGCTGCCTATCTCTATGTGTTAAAATTAACGTTATGTTCGCTCCCTCGGCGAAAAACCCGACTCCCTTCCTCCTCCCTCAGGCTGGACGTCTTTTGTGGAAGGCCCCATGCTACAGCGCGTGTCTTCTAGAATTTACTTCATATATTGACTGCATACAACTTTAGCCACGAATCTTACTCCTTGCAATTATACAGAAGACGATGGCTACGAATTCCATGCAGACAAATACCACTGATTTCTTGGACAAACGACAAGATATTCGAGAAGAAAAAATCCGCTCGCAATAAAAAACACTGGATACCGCGAATACTGATAATTAACATGAATCTTTCTCGATACGTATTTTCAGTGATAGCAGGTGCCCACGCATGCACTTTGCGTGTTTACTTAACACGAGAAAGGTAATTTCGTGTCCCTTTTCCGACCGTCAACAAGAGATTGTAATTTCTTGTGACTGGCGCACATCCTCACTTTCGTCTGGCAAGATCACAAACCTCGCGCGAGCATAGTGCAACAGCAGGGCACATGGATCGTAAAAAAGTAATGGCAAACGTGAAAAATAGTTGCGACATGCCAGCAGTTTGCAAAGGTTCTGGTTTAAAGTTGTTGTCGTACTTCTTCGAAGTGCATGCAACGCAATTAGCGGAAACGTGATCAAATGTGACTTTCGAACGTCACCGCCTACGTAACGGAACTCTATATAAGTGAATGGCAAGTCCCTTGTAATCGGGCAGTGAAAACAACTTTCTTCGGCCATGAAACTTTTGGTTCTCTTCTTGCTCGGCGTTCTCGCCGTCGACTGCGCGTTCGCAAAATGTGAAGGCGATGAAAATAGCGGTGAAACCTCCACGGTGGATACGACGACATCGGTTCCTGTCCAAGACGACGCGGTAAAAACGGCGACCGACGTCTCCGCGCTTGAAGGTTTGCCCGTTCATCGAGCAAAACGTGACGAATGGCGGCGCGACCGTGACCGCGGCGGACGAGGTGGCGAGTGGAATCGAGGAGGTGGCGAATGGAATCGAGGCGGCGGCGGCTGGAATCGCGGTGGTGGCGAGTGGAATCGAGGAGGTGGCGAATGGAACCGAGGCGGTGGCGAATGGAATCGAGGCGGAGGCGGCCGTGAGTTCAATCGAGGAGGAGGTCGTGAATGGAGAGGTCGCTAAAGGCCAGACATCCTGGTCGATTCAAGGGAGGCTGTCAGAAAACGATTTGAATTTATTACAAAATTTTTATGTCCTGCTTTTATGCCCACAATTTTGTAGCATTAGGCTGCTAGCGTTGATTGTTCCATTCTTTACAAAAAAAAAATATTTGTAAAATCTGTGCACAAAACGATTTTTATAGTTGATTGCCCGAAGCATCTTACAAGAGCAAGTAAACGAGCTAATTTAGAGCAAGAGCAGGGCCAGTGCTGGGTCGAGCGTCTTGGCCCAGAAAGAAAAAGAAGCAAAAATTATCGAAAAATTAAAAAACCTCTAGTTCTACAACTGTAGACGTCTACCAAATACCACGACGGCACAGCTGAATCGAATAAGACCATTTTAAGTCACAGTTTGCGTGGCGCCAAATCGACTGGCATAAAACATCAACAACTCAGACGTGGCTTCGGGCACACTGACTTGGATTTTGAATCGATTCAACACGCATCGATTCAATTCGATTCGACTTCGCAATTTATGAGAATTTTTTCAATTTCACATGTTGAAAAGTCGCTTCAACTTGAAGTACAGCATTGTGGCACAGAGCAGTTTGGCTTCGCCTCGTAGATGATTTCACAAAGCGAATTTGAAGCCCACTGTTACACAAATGTTGCAACAGCACATGAAGTTTACAACTTTAAAAGTGTTAAACTTAAAAGCGTTTGCCAACGAGTTTCACCGTACCCTACAGCATCGTGATATGTACTGTCACGTACTGAACATCGGAGGTCGGTAGAACCGACTTGTTCACGATCTTTCCTGGAATGCAACTTCATCACGTGCCGCCGTCGTGACACGACACAAGAGCGCAAATTTTTCGTGCTCTTGGTTGACAATAAATCTTTACAGTTTTGATCGTTACGGTGTTGGTTTTCCTGAAAAAAAAAACAAAGCGAACGGATGTTGTTCGACGGTTCAGGAACTACTTAAAGCGTTCTTGCCATCTCACAATAACAGGTCGGCGTTGTTCTTCGAGGTCCGTGAGCGAAATTCGCGGAACTCATGACTTTCCAGCTCATGGCTCACCGTGCATCGCCGACGCAATAGAAAAGCACTATAAAGTAGACTCTTCGTTCCAAATTTCAGTCAGAACAGCAAATTATCAATCGAGAGTGAAGATGAAACTTTTAGCCACATTCTGGTCGGTGTTCTCGTGATTTTATGCGCAAACTCCAAGAGTGGCGTAAACGCGAGCGCCAAGAACAAGGTAGCGGCCAATGGAATCGAGGAGGCGGCGAGTGGAACGGAAGCGGTGGCGAACGGAATCGTCGCGGTGGCTTTGGGAATTCGTTCGGCGACTGGTGGAGTTAGCTGAGTCACTGATCCAAGCATGGCACCTTTGGAACACTTGTCCCACGAGTCAGGACATTCGTTGTACCGACTTGCTGGGTTTTTTACCTGAAACTTTGTGCTACCAAAGCTTTGAGATTTTCAATGACCCCGTGAAATAGATAGTCTGCATATATGGAAGGTTGGAGAAAATAACAATGACACGCTTGTCGAAATCACGTGGTCACTTACATTTTTTCTATGAGCATACGGATAGGCCGGAAGCAAGGCTAAAAGATTACGGTGGCGCCACCTTTAATTAGTAAAACTTTGTCGCCAAATCTTTCAACCATTTGCTCATAACTTTTTACGTAAAGATTTTATATCGTGCGTTCGACCGCTGCTCTCTGATTAAAAACATAGTGGCAGTTTTATCCTGCGCTTTCTTGCATCCTGCCAAGTAATACTACTGCCAAGCGAGCGTAGCGAACACAAAGAAGGATGCTTGCTGTTCAGACACTGATTTCCGCCACTTTTCCCCACTTCACCCACTCTTCCTTCCACTTCTCCCCCACTCGAAAATTAAAAGCTAGCGGACGTCATTCTGGAAAGAAAAGTGCTTTCCACGTCGAAATTGTGGGACATGTAAGTGTTCCAACAGTGCTCCAGAGTATTCCGTGGTATTCCAGGACGCCATCTACACTGTTCATTCTTTTTAGGCCCACTGACGAAGTCAGTAGGCCCTATGCAGTGGGACCCATCCGCCTGTCTGTCTTTCCGTCCGTCCAAATAAGGACTTTATAAATCGGAATAATGACTCCAAAATTTCGAACACTGCTGTCAGTAATTATATCAAGTGCGACTCCTCGAGGCATAAGCACGAAGTTCCTCTGGCAAGAAACAATTACGAATTGCGTGATCCTCAAATAGCTACTAAAGCATATTCAGGTTTTCGTTAGTTCTCCACGGGTCAGAGGCAGATAAAGCAAGCACGCAATGTGCCGCTGCTGCCTCCTAACATGCTATGCCGCTGCTACTCGGTTATGTCCTGTGCTACCCACAGCAGGTGATTTTTCTTTTGCCAGAAATGGGCAGTCCATCGGCCGCTATACCACACGAGCGACGATTTTCGCTGGTTGCTGTTGAAAACATATCGTGCGGCCCATAAAGAGCCCGAATTGAAAAATTCATGTTGACAGTTCCCGGTCTCGTGCCAGCGCACAGGGTCGACTGAGAGCTTGTCAGACGCGGTGTGAGAAGCCGCTTCCAAGAAACTCTCATTCATTCTGTGCGCTCAGTTTAGACTGAGAAATTCAACAAGCAAATCGGCAAAGCCGAAAAGGCATCCTGCCGTTTCACAAAAAAACACCAGAGCATAAGTTTATGAACCA
>JAQGBB010002263.1:0-11276 GCA_034691745.1 Prismatolaimus dolichurus | reverse complement strand
TTCGTACTTCATTTGGACGCGCCGCAGGAAAACGGGCAAAGCCAAAATGCCTGCCGCAAAATAAAACAAAGAAATCCCAAATTTGGAATGATGTCAGCTGGGTTCAGAAATCGAAACCCACGTGACTTCACGGGCAGCTTTGAGCGTCTGCCTTACGATCGAAGACAAAAAATTTTTTGACCTTGATGGAAAAAGAATAAAAATTTGAGAAGAAAATTTTCCGATCCTGCCGAAAAAAATAAAAAAGTCGGAAAATGAGTTTTGTTTTCTGACTAATATTGAAAAAGAAACACAAAGAAAAAAATTTTTGCTTCACACTCGCAAAATGTTTAAAATTTGAAGCGTTATTCTCTCCTTTGCTACGCTCATCCGAGAATAACTCCATTATTCTTTACGGTTCCATTTGGCGCTGAGCAAAACACGAAAAGCCGACAGCTCCAAGAGGAGAGACACGCTGCTGCGCTTTTTTTATCCTGCACGAACATAACCCAACACAACAAAAAAGAAAGGTCATCGTCATTTACGTAATAATCCCCGTGCCGCCACCTCCGCGTAGTCGCGGTTATGCAAGCTAAAACGATTCGAGGCAACAAGGAGTAAGTTGCAGCATAGTAAGCTACAGTCCGATTGCCGAAGAGATAGGCAATTGGTCCTCCTTCTTCGCCTCTATGTACACCTCTTTCGACCTCTTCGATTTCCAACGACCTTGCCTCTGAACTGCTCTCTCTGATACGCCGGCTGCGATCGTGACCGTAGCCGCACCTCTGCGTAACATGTGTAAACTGTACAAATTCGTAGGATAGCCTATCTTGCTTACACAATCCTTGAAAATCTCGCTAGCACACGTGTAAGAAATTGGCTTATCCGACGGACAAGTCAAAAAGCAATTGTTTGATCGTACGTATTTTATATTACATAATAGGTACGCGCTAGTGCCTGATAAAGACATTGCTGCGGCTGCCAAAGACCGCCTCAGCAACTTTAAAGGACACTTCGCGGGACCAGTCGCCGCGATCACGACATCTGACCCATCGCCAAACTGGTCGTTCTTCGCTCTGTGCACCCGAACGGTTACCGAGCCGCCGTTGACCGTCACGTCCGAGGTGCGAATGTGACGTAACTCTGAAATTCGGAACAGTCCGGCATACGCGAGGACGCAAAGAAGAGCAGCTCTGAGCTGCTTCAGATCCGCTCCTTGTCCGGCGAACGTGTCGACAATTTTTTCAATTATTTCCGGCGATACCCCCTTCTTTCTTGGCTTTTTCGCTCTTCCTATCGTGGAGCGCTTTACCCACGCTACCGTACGCGTGACTTCCGGCGACTTCGTGGGGTCGCTCATGTGCAGAAAACTTGCAACCCACGACATAGCAGTGACACACTGTAGAACTGGACCCGGAGATAAATTTTTTAGCGACATCAAATAGACGCTGAGAAGTCGCTCGTCTATTGGAAAATGGGGCCGCTTTGCGTTCTCGCAAGACCATTTTGCCCAGCGGTGAAAGGCTCCCATGTAGGCCTTAAGCGTATTAGTCGCGACGCTTTGGCACATGATATGAGGAAGCCTTCTCGCCAGGTCGTCTAGTCTACGGTTGCCGAAAATGGAGCTGCCTAAGCTGTTGTTGTACGTCGTAATAAGGTCTAAAGGCAAAAAAACAAGCGAGAAATGTTCAGCTGAGGACCAAAACTCGATACTTTTCCGCCACGGCTTATTGCTATTACACGCCGCTCAAGTAAATGTGCGCCGCTAATCCGCTCAAAAAAAAATTTTAAGGAGAGTGGGTGGGCATTATACTGCGTCTCGAAAAACAGATAAGGAAAAGAGGCAAAAAACGTCACGTCATGCAGGTGAACGCTGCGTGAAGTGAGGAGGAACGACTAACGACTCATCTTTTATACGCGAAAGGACAAGCTAAGCAGCGTCACCTAGTGCATTCAGCGCCAATTAGAAACGCTCCGAGAATAATGACCACAATTGACGGACGGTGCTCGGTTTTTCATCTTTTAATTTTAGAGGCACAACGTACGAAGGAATGTGAACTAACTTTTCGGCTAAAATCTAGGCGGTTTTATACAAACGTAAACAAATGAGCAAACCCGACGGCCGAAAATGGTGGGGTAACAACCGCGTACCAAGCTTACGTCTGATTAAATTTTTGCGTATGAGGCCTGCTGTTGCTATTCTGCGGTGTTTTCGTGGCTGATCAAAAATCGTGACGAGCATAGAAAAAAGCACTGTTTGCACGTAAAAACATAGCGTAACGGGCTAATAACAGCAGACGCGCCTGCAGCGCGTCCAAAAAAATTTAATTAAATATAGAACTCTCAGTGTTTGGGCAAAGCACAAGAGCACTTATGTCAGTTGTAGTGCTTTATAGCAGTTTATGAATTTTTTAGACAACAGAAGCAGCAAAGAAAGTGAGTGCTCAGAGTGACACGTTGATTCCGTGCGCGAGCGACATGAGTGCAGACTGTAGAATATTTTACGGCCGACCCCACTCGGGGTTAACTTCTATGTATAAACATACGAAATACCAAACTGAAACCACTTTTGATAAACAAAGTTTTGGTCGCTCAAATTTTTGCCTTGATTTCAAGGTGGCCCGTGCTTTCGTCTTGGAAAGCGTAGGGCTGCAATATACTGGCTGCGTTTTTGCGAGCCGAAAATTTGCTAATTTCTGCGCAAAAACGACCAAAATTTCATCTAGAAGTATCTTCGGCGAGCGGTAGCGACCGAAGAAGTTTTGCATTTTCTCCACTGTTTTCAGTGTGGAATTAGACTTTGGTGGGTAATGCTTAACGGAGTCGTTCGGGGCAAATGGGGTCAGTCGGGGTAAGTTGAAATGCCGCTAGGGATAAATTTTTACCCTAGCGGTAGCGATTGAAGAACCCTGCTGTAGAGTGACAACGAAAAACGCAACATGTTTACTCGAAACCTGGAGCAATTATTCCATTCTTGACATTGATATACAGTTAAAACGGCATTTTTTTAATTGCTTGCTCATTGACTCTAAAATTAAGAAAAATGTCGAACAAATCAAAGCATTTTTTTGCTTCATTTTAAGCACGTTAAGTATAGGCATGAGATCTCTTCGGAGATCAAGACCACTCATTGACGTTGAAAACGACGAAAGCAATTAGAGTGATAACCATCGCCGATGCGTTGATTTTACATCCGTCGCAAGTGCACTTAGCTTCAACCGTTTTCCCATCGTCGTCGCACTCAAAGTGGGGCACCGTTGCGGCAGCTTCGCAGACTTTGTTCGCGCATTCTCGTTCGCGCATCGTGCACCGCTCGACCTTCGCTGACACAGCGCAGTAGCAGATCCGTGACTTGATCTGATCGTGAAGCACGATGCACTGAAATCCATATTTCCCGGCACACATGATGTCACATTGGGTCATCGCTTCTCGGCACACGATCGACTCATCGTCCGGCGTCGAGCACCTGCATCGTTGATCCTGAATCTTCAGCCCATCTGGCGACTCCTGACATCGCCACTCGTAGTTTCCGTCGCACTTGATGTCGCAGTGTTGCTTCTCGGCTTCGCAGAGGTCACCGCGTGGTGCCTTCGCGGTGGAGATAGTGCCGAGAAGCAGGGCGGGCACGAGGAATTTCATTACTACATTAGCACGCGGGGAAAAACGAACTCCCTGCTGTCGCGTGTCGTTTCGGTATGTTTTTTTCTCGACAAAAACGTACGCGAAAATAAAGCCTTCGCCTGCCGCTGACGAATGAATAATGGAGGGATAATGCATGTTCGACGCGAGCGAAGCACACGACAAGGAAATCGGCAAAGCCGAAAAGGCATCCTGCCTTTTGACAAAAAAAACACGAGCACAAGTTTTTGAAGCAAGAGAAAATGAGGCCACACTTTAAAACCAGCTCTAACCTTAGAACCGACCGAGTTACAGAACACCCAAGGGTTTCAACGTCTCGACGTGGAACACACTGTACTATTATCCGCTGGACGTCGGCTAACTTTTTTATCTGGGGGGATTGGGAGCTGCCGAAGGCGGCCCGCGGGGATGGGAGGACGGCCGGGGGGGATGGCCATCCGACCAGTAAGCATCCTCCTTTTTTGCGCTGCGCAGCAGGATGCAAAAAGCCGAACGGCGCCATGCATTTATGACGTCACTTCGGAAATGGCGGGATTTGGACCGAAGTGTAAACGATTGCCCACGTTTAATTAACATGTCTAAGGTAAAAGTTGATGCAGGCGGAGGGGTGCAAAAATTTTTGCGTGACGTAATAAATGTGCAGCTTCAATGCTGCCAGCGTGCGCATAAACATAATCCCAGCGGGACAGAAAGAGTCCTGTCCCGAACAACGATAAATTTCGATTTTTAGCCGACAAGAAACATGCTTGTGTGGTGCGCGAACAGAAAACGAATTTTTCATCAAATTGAAAAGTCGCTGAAAACGGCAAAGTGCTTCAACTCTGCGCATCTGTTGCTGAGTCTAGCAGATGAAATCTTGCCGAAGAGGCACATTGGTTCGAATGAATAGTTTAGTAGTTTAGATGCGTGTTAGCGATGGAGCACGTTTATTATATTCTGATGCATCCCTATTCGGTTGGGGGCCTCATGCTTAACGTTAAAGCTACATTCGCTAGCGTTTTGCGCTAATTCGGGACGCGGTCATACCTTGTATTGCATCAAGTAAAATTGGATTCTTGAGTCGCCTCTCTTCGGACATGACTTGTAAGCTGATTTGCATTCTCTTTCTGTCAGAGCTATCTATTTCAACTGTGACGTCATATACGCATGTCAGTTTATAGCATCACGGTTCGCAATAAACTTTTACCACAATGTTTTACTGATACTTTCCTTGAAACTCCAAAATAGTTGAATGATAAATATGGGTGATTTTGTTACCATTTCTTACTGGCTAGGTCGTTGGAATTCATAATTTTCCCAATTTATTAATTCTCCGAATTTTCCCAAAATTTTATTGTTTAAATGCAGAAACAGTTACATTTTAAGGTGGATTGACAGGATACCCGTTTGTGCAGAAGCCAGTTTGTCGCTTATAACTCCACGAAGCATCAATTAATTTTGTTAACCTTAGCATTCCATAATTGCTGAAGACTGTCAATTGATTGCATGCCCAGCAAAAAATTTGGCGCGTTTACGGAACGTTAATTTGGACAAAACACTTATTCCAATTGTGGACCAAGGTTGAGAAACTGTGCTGAATTTTCTACCGACTTCGGCACATAATGCAGGCCAGAGTGATACCAATTTTTAGCAAATACACTATGCACCAGCAGTAGGAGATTTGGAGCGTTGCCAAGCAGGGCATCTGAAGTCGTGTTGACTGAAAGTTAAGTCCGAAAATTGTCCGATTTTCGACATCTTTTTACTCGGATGGCTATTGCAGCAGGTAGAAACACCCGTTTGAAACAAATGATTAGATCAAGAGCAGTTTCAATCAAATCAGGCAGCAGGCAGCTAGCACGCTGGCGAATATCCGACGCGTCTCTTCGTGGTGCATAGGAAGAGTCTAAATTTCTCCGCGATCAGAAAATGGCGATCCACAATCACAAACGCCCAGATAATTTAGACAGTATTGTAAAGAAGCTGTGCTTTTGTGCTACAAGGCATGGCTGATACTCGGAAATATGGAATGACGAGGAAACAGTTAGATCGAGTGCAGGTTCAATTAAATAAAAATGCGGTAACCAGCTAAGGCTTTAGAGAATCTTCGCGAATGGTTTTGTACTCGGAAAACAAGTGTCTAAATTTCTACATCATTAGGAAATGGCGATTCAGGATCACATATTTCTACGCCCTGCAGCCATTTCTTGCAAGCTGCGCTTGATTAGCAAGCGCAACAGCTGTGAATTGCGTCAGATGATGCGCCTTATCTTCCAAAAAGAAGCGAAAGTGAAAATAACGAATTACAATACAAGTGACTCAGATTTTCTGTGACTGAGACTTGATCATTGACTGAGAATGCGTTGAGACTGTCGATCCGTACCGATTCGAGAATGTCTGATTTAACGAAAAACTGTGAACATCGTGAAGCTAAATTTTCTGTGAGAAATTAGATGGTAATGAGAAAATGTTGAAGCCTCGTAAATTTTTCCGGTCATCATCAAAGCCATGACTTCGGATTTTCTGATCTGACTTGCTCTGCAACATGTAATTACGAAATGTCCCAATTTAGTTTAGACAACTGCACATGAGCTGCACTTTGTGTGCTGTGACACGGTATGGATGTTCGCAGAGATCAAGGGGTGTGCAAACGCTAAGCTCAAGAGCAGATTCAAACAAACCAGAAAGCAGCAGACAGCCAACCCGTCAGCGAATATAAGCTTAGCGCTGCTTGACCGAAGAGTCTAAATTTGTGCGCTATCAGTAAATGACGAGTCACGACTTAGCAAAAGTACACTGGTGCGTTTCCTGAAATTCCCTGAGTTGATGCTGTTCAACCAACCATAGCAGCCGCTGCCGAATAAACTAGATACGTTGTGTTTGCTTGTACAAACTGAAAATGACGGAGTACAATATTGAGACTTTCTTTTTCAAGGCTTGCATTACCGAGAACATCTGACGCAGAATTTGTCGAAAAAGTGTCGTGAACGCAAAACGGAATTTTACGTCAAAGATTGCATGGCATAGGTAACGATTTTGGTGGGTGATCTAGTGATTTTTTCGGAACGATTTCGGGACTTTTCCGTTTCTTTCAGTTTCCGGGTAGGTCGAAAAAAAAATTTTTCCGCATTTTTCCTTTTCCGGGACTGGTCGGAAACGAAATTTTTCCACTTCCGCCCAGCTTGAAAATGATACTATTCTCATAAATTTTTGAGTTTAAACAGCTTGAGCACTACTGCAAAACCAAGAACAGCAAGCTGGAAGCAACTCACATAAGTAAGGCAATTTAAGACGCTTATGTTTGTAAAACCGCAATTTCTGTGCTTACAATTCAAAAACTTTTGCAATTTTGAAGCGGAAAAAATATTTTTCAGATTTTTTCCCTTTCCAGCTGGGTCGAAAATTTTCCTTTCCGATTTTTTTCGGTAGGGTTGAAAATATATTTTTTTGTTTCTATTTTCCGGCCAAAAACTTGAAAAACGAAAACATTTCCTTTCCGTTTTTTTCGGAAAAAACACTGGGGGTGATCAAATTCTTTTGTGTGAAAATTTTGATTCAAGAAGTTTCGTGTAAAAAATTTGGCTTTTCAAATCGAGATTTTTAGCTCTGCCAATACAGGATCTCAAAAAATGCAGAAGAACAAGGTGCAGGATTCAAGTTTTCGTTTGATAGGTTCTGAGAAGTTCACGGAAGCACAACGCGGTGCTTCTCAGAAGCACCCGATGGCGCAAAACTGTTTATTCTGACACAATTTGGCCCGACCACTTTGCTGCTAATGTCTTCGAATGCTAAACCAGCCACATTTTTAGGACTTTATCACAGTCTTCATTCATATGAAACGCCATGAACCGAATATAGCAGCCAGCAAAAAAATGAATTACACCTAATGAATATGAATATAATAAGAAATCGTCCACCCGCCGAAAAGCACCGTTTAATGTGGCAGTAATGCTAGCTTAAATACAAATCTATAAAGCGTTCTGTTTCGTCGTCAATTCTATAAAAGTGTTCCTAGAATAACTGCTTTAGCAAAAGTAGAACGCCGAAGAACGCAGTCGCAATCGACGCCTTGCACAAGTGACCAGCACACGGACAACCTTTCTGATCGAACACCATTTCCGCCCCATCGCACTCGTAGCGACTCATCTTCCCGCACTCTTTCCGACACTTCTGCTCCCGCTCGACACACGGGTTGACGTCGCCGGAGCCGCAGTAGCAAAATCGTGATGTGATTTCCTCGTTGTTGCTCTTGCACTGATAGAGATAGGCGCCACCGCACCTCGTGCGGCACTCCTGCTTCTTCTGCCCGCAGATGCCGCTCTCGCCGCTCGTGCACGAGCACGACTTTAATTCGGAGCCGTCGCTCGCCTTCTTTATGGAGCCGTCGCTTGCCTTTGAGCAAGACCACTTGAAGTTCCCGTTACACTCTGCTTCGCAGAGGTGCTTCGCGGCCTCGCAGGCGTCGTCGTGCTCGTGGTCGGTTTCAGCCCGCGAAAGCGAACTGGCAGAGAGGAGGAGCAGAATTAGGAATTTCATTTCTGACGATGCCTAGACAGAAGAATTTGGAAATGTATCGAGTTAGTTTAGACGATCACATGAGGCTGTGTATGAGGTGCTGTGTATGTGCTGTGTATCACATGAGGTTGTCCAGTAGCTTATCATTGCGCAAAGGATGCTCGCAAAGATCGAAGAATGAGGAGTTGATTAGACCTAGAACAGTTTCAACTAAATCTGAACACAGCGGATAACTTCTGCGTAAAGTGAATTTTGCGTGTTGCGTTGTAAAGGAATAGAAATCTAAATTTCTGCGAGTGGAGAAAAAGGTAGGCCGAAAAACGCTGATATCGGCGACAAGTTTTAACGGTGGTGACTTGGCTGCCACTCCTCGCAGCTGTGCTTCAGCAGCAGAAAAGCAGGAGCTAACAAATGCTTTAGCAGTACACCGCGTTCTTAATGTGTAAAGCGTGTGAAAATGAAAATGATGGATTACGAGAGAAATTTTCTTTGTTGAGACGTCAACTTTGTCGATCTGAACCGAGAACATCTGACTCAGATTTTTGATTTCTTGGGGCACGTGTCGCAAATACACAGAATACACATCAAGCTCTTCGAAAAATGTTAGATAGTAATGATCTTTGATTCAGCTGCTGTGTTGGAACATTTTATATAGGCTTCTGGAATTTTTTCTGGTCAATACAATGGATAATTTTTGCAGCCCTAAAACACAGAATTTGAAATAGCTCCATTTGTTAAAATTTAGACAATTACAGAGTAAGCTTTGTTGCATCCTGCCTGGAGCGCAAAGCGCGGAACAAAAGGATAGCTAAGTGGTCAAACATGGAATAGCCCCCTTTATCCCCCATCTATCCCTCTCTGCCCCTCTCCAAAAATCAAAAGTAACAGACGTGCAGTTGTGCGGAAAAAAAGTTCACATAACGTGTGTCAGTGGGGCTCAAAATTATTACGACCAAAGCCGTGGATAACAGCAAATTTTGAAGCATGCCACGTGGGGATTGCGCACACCAAATTTCAGCCAAATCCGTCTAGGCGTTCACGAGTTACGCGGAAAACACGGTATTTTTACATGGAAGTGGGCGACATGCTCGGCGTGTATTACGCCCCCAGGCCCTTATTCGAAATTCAACCTACATTTGTCCAAAAATATGTCCACAGAAAATTTCAGCCCGCTAGCTTGCTTATTTCGAAAGTTATCGTGTGGACAGACGCACGCACAAACGCACGCATGGACGGACACATCTCATCGCACAAGGCACACTGACTACGTCAGTGGCCCTAACAACCGCGACGTAGGGGGGAGCGGGGTGCGCAGTCAACTTTTACCGTGACGTCATAAATGTACTGCTCCTTAGACAATTGCACACGAAGCTGTGTTTTCTGCTGCTTAAGCTGTTGCGTCGCGGCGAGGATGGTCGCAAAAATCAAAAGGTGGGGAAGCGATTAGATGAACAGCAGTTTCAACTCAATCACAATGTAATCAGGCAGCTATCACAAAAGCGAATATTTGTCGATTGCTTTGGCATCGAAAGAGTCTAAATTTCCGAGCCATCAGAAAATGGTGAGCCACTATCACAAATTTCCACACAGGTCCAGCAATAGCGGTTTCGCCAGCAAGCTCAGGTGCCGCCAAATCTGTTAGATAAATACGCTGCGTTTGCTTGAAATGCATCCGAAAACAAAGATGATTGATTACGATTAAAATTTTCTTTGTCAAGAAGTTTACATTCTTGAATCCTATCGAGAACGTCGGCCCCAAGCTTTCGAATGATTTGGCGAAAAAGTGTCCTGAACGCGTGGCCTGATAGCTTTTGAGAAGTTCGCGGTAGCGCCACACATAGTGCGGGAAATTAGCATGGTTCTTTCGCAGACAAGGAAAGCCTAAAAATCAAATCGAGTAAAGCCGAGCGAAGCACAGAAAAATTCTAGACGCCGGAGTCCAAGATGCGCTCTGCGTGCGAAGATTTATGCCTTCTCCGCTCTCTGAAAAGCTAAAGAAATTAGGATCGCCTTTTCTCGAGCGCAAGCGACAAATTCCAGTGCGAGACAACCAGGGCAGGGAGTGTAGCGATGATGAAACGGAGTTCGGCGAACGCGTATAATCGCATGCCACTGCAGGCGAAAGTCGCTTTGTTGATGCATACCAAGCGGCTGCAGATGCTGACTTTAAAAATTTCATTTTCAGCACACTACGGCCGCATTGAGCGACTGCAGGCGAAACGCCACCCGCATGCCGAGTCGGAACGAGTAGGAAGACCGATAAATTTCAGAATGCTCGCTAAACAACAGAACAGCTCGAGAACGGATGACGGATGCATCGCCGGTAGCCCAATGCGTACGCATTGTTGGCGGCAGATGATTAACACTTTGGGAAGATCTCCACTCCGGTCGAGGAAAAAAAGAAAGTGCAATAGCAACTGAAATTCATTTTTACAACTGAATAAAAGTTTTAACAGCTGCTTGAATGCAGTTTTTATATCCGCCCAGCGGTTGCTTCGATAAGCGTAAGGTTTCTGTAAAGGCAAGTAATTCCTCAAACCGACAAGTTTCAAAGGTTCCGAACATTTTTTGATATCCCTCAATTTGTTGATATTCCTCAATTTTCTGATATCCCTCAATTTTTATATCCCTCATTTTTTATATCTAAATAAATAAATTCCGTCCTTTGCAAAATAAATTCCAAAGAAAAATCATGGAATAAATATTTTGAAAAGTAACGATGCAGAAATGATAGCATTCGAATTCTGCGCATAGAAACCTGATTTCACTTGATTTTAGTACGTAAAAACAGTGCATTGACATACGAAACTACATGAAATGCGGCGAGCTAGAAAATGGAACTAGATTTGGTCGACCCGCACTGAAAGCTTATTATTTTACAAACAACAGCGTACAAGCTGCAAAAAAAATAATTTTTTCGCGCATAATTGGACGGACCTTCATGGACGTCAACTTTGGGAACCTTCGCTGCCACATTCCCCTCGTTGTTCAATAGATCATTGGATGATGTAGAAAACGATTTCGAATTAGAGCTAAAGTTTTAAGGGCACATTTTAAATTTCTGCATCGAAAATGTCAGATTTGCTGAATACGTCACGTATCCATACGATAATACTCTGCGAATATATTTAGATTCTAGTGATTCTGCGGAATACGATATCACT
>JAQGBB010002262.1:0-11277 GCA_034691745.1 Prismatolaimus dolichurus | reverse complement strand
CATAGGCTATCTTTTACACGTAGCGTCACTTCCTGTGCAAAATTTCTTCACCCACCCAGGCAGGTGACGTCATTAATAGATAGCCCCTACTGAGTTATCGATCGCGTTTGACAGCGTGAAGCTGGAGTCAATGCGTATTTTCAGATTCTACCTCTGCTCTGTCCACAGTGCCGGAAAAAGGTCGATGAGTGTCTCACACTTGATGCAAGCTGCGCGAGAGCACAAGAGCGGTTCGCGAGGAACGGAGGCGACCATTTGCGGTCGCCGCAGTTTGCATCCGTCAGAGATAGTACAAGTAGCAACTCGTTGCCAACGTTCAAAGAGCCGAGTGTGCACAAAAGTCTTCTCAAAGATCAGAGGCATAATACGTTTCCCACCTCGCTGTCGACGGTGATACCACCGCCAGCCGTGGTCGCAGAAGTCGACGTCGAGTCACCTGCTAAAGTATCGCAACTTCGTGGGCTGCCAATTCAGAGATCTATCAGCGATTCTAGAGTACGTTTATATCCGTTGGGGACATACATGTATGAATGCTTTCGTGTCTGGAAGCAAGTGGAGGATGTGTGGTCGATATATGCAGCCTCTGTTTATAAAGAAGGGAGGAATAGCCACAAGCCAACTTTGCAAGTGACATCATATATCTACACCCCCAACTTGTTGCGAAGTAGCGGATGAGCCTCAATGGAGCTAATATTTAAAGACGGCGATTTTGCTTGCAGAAAAGACGCCCTGGAGTCTCGGGCTCCGATGATATGCTTGTTGTGGAGACGAAGGAAAGAGAATCGGACGCGCTACTCGACGTTCCGACGCTGAAGCAAGCTCCGACGAGGAAGGACGTCGGTTACGACACACACTAGGGTCCTGCGAAACGGGAACTAAGAATTTCCGATGGCTTCAGCTTCAACGGTGCCTCAAATGGCGAACTGATCTCGAAAACAGCAGGCGGCTTCGTTCACTTTTGTACTCGTCTGTCTACTGACGCTGTTTTAGAGACCTATTTGTTATCTTTTGCATATTTCGAGTGATAAGCTGTGGCTTATGTCCAGTCTTCCGAGGTGCCGTTTTGCGCTTACGCTGTTGTGAGTAACACGTGTATGTTGTATCAACGTGACAGTAGTAGCTATGCTAGCTACAAAACAAGGCGGAGTAGGAGCAGCGTTGAGCATTCAAGTGCGGTAATCGACCTGGCTTGTATGCACACAGTAGGTGACATCAGTGTTTTAAAAGCTCTCATATGGTTTGTTTCCTATGGCAGCGCTGATATAGATTTCCGTCGTGTTTAACCTCGCTAACTGCCTCGACATCACTACCATTCAGCATCTCATCGTGGTCTCTTTCTGTGCCTGTATCATAAGCTGTGCAATAAGCTAGTGAGTTCTGTCAAAAACGATGTTCAGCTATGCAACGTGTATAAACGTACTACATGCTGGATAAACACTGTCGGGACCGTCTCCAGTCCAAGCTTGTACGCGTAGTACAACAACATAAGATAGAATTCGCAGATCTTTCCTTTATTCGCCAAATAAAAGTTCCGCTCAAGTTAAAACGACGAATTCAGACACGCCGATGGGCGACAGACAACAGAGCAAGCTCACGCAAACACAGCAAGAAAGCAAACATACAACCACTACTTAGAACGGGGAAACACGCAACCGTTTGCATAGCGAGAATGGGCGGCCAATTTTGGCACACTCAATACGCTAATTCAACACCACTCCGCTGTTATCTCAGCACGCATGCTTTTCCGAATAATCCCCATATAAAACAGGGATAATGGTAGACGAGGGGATTAATTGGAAAAGCACGCTACAGTACACATCGTTGCATATAGACCGGCGAGAAAACACTTCTTGCTACTATCAAACGCCCTTTACGAGTCTGCGAGGGAAACGACTAACGCGATTAACAAAGATAAAAGACGTACTGTACAAAAACAACGAAAGCACCTAGACGCAACTATGTTGACCAAACAGCAAAAAGAAAGTTGTACTACAACGCCACCTATTAGAGAGCGTTCCTTCGAACGACCCGAACGAGAACAATCAGTCGACCCTTAGAGAAGCTGTGCGTACTGAATGTCGTCGAGGAAAGATCATTTGACTAGACAAGTACGTCGAGCATATAAAAAGGTGACGATCTAGAAGCGCGGAAGGAGAACGTACATGCACGTGTATACTGTCATGGCAGATTGAAAGTCAGATACGCTGTGCGCCTTCGTCTTGGTGATCATGCGAACAGACCTTGATGAATGGTATAAACGGTAGATTGAGCGTTCTTCGAAATCGTCGCTTCCTACTGAACAGATCTGACACTACACGTGCAACGGATCGTAGAAACCGACAGAGATCTCAGCGCAAAGCTCCTCAAACTTCAACGAAAACTGGTTTGTCTAATCTGTTTTCTCCTGCACAGACCTCCGTGGCGGTATCTCCGAAGTTGCGAATCGATACAATCAAATTGCATGGTACATACGTACTGTATATACACACACAATAGCACATGTAACATGCGTAAGGTTACGAAAGCGAGCGAGAGTCGATCCGGAGTAATATGCAAAACGTACTCTCAACACGATAGAACAGGCAAGGACCACTAAAACTGCACAGAAAGAACAATCAGGAAGCTCTGACCGAAAACGCACACGACAGCACATAGCATGGGATAACAGCGCAAAACAGTACATCACGCGACCTACTCTAAACAAGCAAGCGGTCTAACTCTATCGACTATTTTAAATCATAGTAAACTTCATTGAAAGCACACAAAGAAAATGCAAAAAAGCGTCCAGTAGTGCGCCTAGCCACACAGTGAAGAGCAACTCCATTAGAGCACAAGGGTAGACCTAATACTTAACACGAAGAAACTGCGGACATGGAAAACTGGCAAGACGAATTCCTCGGCGATCGACCGAGATACCACCGGTTAAAAAAAGCAAAGATCACCAATCTAATTATCGACACTCCGATGATGATGAACATTGGCCGCATGAAAATGAGGTGTAGCACCACCAGCATTCGAATCCCCACCGGGAGCACCCTGACTGGGTGCACGCGCCCGCATACAGTGCTCGCAGGCGTCCACTTCACAGAGTTTGAGAATCGAAGCTGCTGACGCGCAGTCCCGAATCTACAGACGAGACGGAAAGGAGGAATGGTAAAGAACACGTTGAGAAAACATAGGGTTGGCGTTTGGGGGAGGCAAAAATCCCCCCCCCCCATGGGGCACCCCATTTTGTCAACCCTAGAAAACACTGTAGAGCTCACCTGCAAAAGAAAATCAGCTGCTTCCTTGATCAGTTTCTTCATCACCTCGATTTCACCCTTGAGTAAGCGAACATTCCATGCAAAGTTCTCCGACGCCTACAAAATGGAAACATCTACTGTATAGGCGTGACTAAGGGTATTGGGATATAACCCCTCCGGTGGAAACCAGTTTTGAATCGATTTTGGGGATGAATTGGAACCCCACTCGCCGACCTAACGTCGCGTCTGGTAGAAACGAGCAAAAACAATCGATTGTGGGTCATAGAGCGCTTACGCGACTCGCTTTCTGTCCCTTCAGGCCTGCCTCATTGCACAGATGGCTGAGATCGTCGTACGATTCGACCGTTCGTCGATGAACGTCTTCAAGCTGCAAAGGAAAGCACTTTCTACTACCCAGCTGTATATATCATACATATGGGGGCACTACATGCTCTCGCGTTAGTCGGCAGTCCTCTGCCACCATCTGATAGCCTTACAACAGCATTAGCTAGATGTATTTGCCTTACACAGTACATGCCAGCCTTATATATGGTTTACGATGCCGTGCCACTTTGTACGCACATTACCTTGCGAATAAGTCCTTCGGCCTGATCCAGCACACTTTTCGCCCGGGTAACCAGGCGTTCAAACGCGAGAAACGAAGATTTGAGAATATCCGGAATCGGTTCCGCTGCTTCGAGTTGGGGGTACTATAAAAGCCAAGACAAGCGAACACAATGATATCAGTGGTACAACACGATCACTCACTTCTCCGTGCATGCGAACGACGAGTTTAGCATCATCGTCTCCCGGAAATGCCGCTTGCCTAAACACATGATTGATTCAATCGATAATTTATTGCGACGTCTGCTGTCAAACAAGCGTGCTTTCTGTGAAAAGCGATGCTACACTCCCCGCACAGAAAAAGTTCGATTGAACGCTTACCAACGCGAGATAAGAAGACGTAAACTCTGTTTCATATTAGCCGTCGGACCAAGCCCGCACGATTCTTGGAAGTCGATAAGCGCAGTGTCGAGACCCGTCTTCAGTTCAATACAACTTGTCATCGGTACGGACGCCGCCTGAAAGGAGAAAACAAGCATATAGAGTACACGACGTCGAATTCGATCGAAAAACAAACTCACTTTGAAATTCTCATCCATCTGTCGAATTCCGAGTAATTTAATGCCAGTCTGAACCTTGTGTTTCTTTTTCTTCACCGACATGCCGCGTTTGGTGGCCTTCTGAAAGAACAGCACATGTCGTTAGATAAACTGACGATGAAAGGGGTAAAAACTAGAACTTACACCGCCACCACGCTTGTTCGTCACAGCCGTATGCACACAGAGTGTTGCATTCGGGATCTGTTCGCCGTCGGCGCCGTACAAGTTGATGTGGCGATAGCCTAAATCAGTTTGAGCTCTACATGCAGATTTGATCTCTAAATGCATGCAAATTCGAATCTACGGAGCGGTGTTGCGAACAGCATTGAAAAAAACATTTTTTTTCAAAATAAAAATAAAATAAAAAATTCGAAGCGATGCTAATTGTGGAGCTGTGTTAAAATGTTGTTAATTTTTTGAAAACGAATTTTTAAAATTCCGTCCGCATCACCGCCGCAGATTCGAATTTGCAAATAAAATCCGTAATTCAACGCAAGCGAGAAGTCACGCCTCAAGTGCCTTGCCTATTTGATTTGTACTGTACCAACCTGTCTGAACACAATTGAACGGAATTGTGTATTGCCCGATAAAGTCGTCTTGCTAAAAACGAAGTCAGCGATGAATACGGCCATCATACACGGACGATATACTTACAATGTAATCATCGTCAAGGACGAGAAAGCGAACCAGCGCTAACTCAGGGACACTGACGTGAAACTCGAAGCTCTCATCGAACAGCGGGTTAAAGCCTGGCATTAAAAACAAGACAATGCAAGTACAGGACGTACAGGGCTCCACACAAAGGCGTCGCATGCGGTTCCGACGGGGGAAGTTTTGATTTGCAACTTCAAACAAAAATTTCACGTGTTTTATAAACCATTTTCGTCAAGACGTCGGCGGAGGGGAGGGGGAGTGACAAATGCAACCTCTGCACCTCTGAATACGACACCTTTGCCACACCTAACAAACCAGTTTCCCAAAACACTCACTATCATTCCGAACAGTTTTCGTCCGCTCTTCTGCACAGTCGCTCGGGACGCCAAAAACTTCAATAATAACATACGGATCACACGAATCCCCTTTGGCACTTGAGCCCCTCGGTCTCGGCAGTTGTTGAGCACTGATAATCTAAAAACATCCACTTCCACTCCTCGTGTATCGATCGCTACTCCTCGCTGACCTTCAGATGAAAAATCTGAGGTGCCACACCCGGGACTCCGTCGCGAACACTAAAGTAGGAAATCTCGTCGCGCATTAACGCCGGTTTTAAGACATAACCGCAAGCGCCGTTAGCCGAAAAGCGGCCATCGTGCAAGTCCATCATAAGGCCAGGTGTTTGAAAGTTCATCGCAACTAAAACTCCAATAGTTTTCGAATGTAAGGACAGCTAATATGAATACAGTGTACCTAGTTGACATCCACAATTCCAGAGATCTTGCGGATTGAAGTTGGAAGAGTCGACACGAACACCGTTCGGATAAACACGTGTAAGAAAGCGCTTATTATACGC
Source organism: Prismatolaimus dolichurus (assembly GCA_034691745.1). Classification (NCBI taxonomy): domain Eukaryota; kingdom Metazoa; phylum Nematoda; class Enoplea; order Triplonchida; family Prismatolaimidae; genus Prismatolaimus; species Prismatolaimus dolichurus. The sequence continues at coordinate 5,362 of JAQGBB010002262.1, read as the reverse complement.
AACGAGATCTTCCGGACGAGAAGCAAGTAAACGACCAACTGTCGACTCGTTCACACTGCACACTTGCCAAAATTGTTCTAGAAAACAAGGCGCCTCATGCGTAAGAAAAGACAAGCCAACAAGGTCAAAGAACATACGGGTATCACTAGCGATCTTCAAATCATGAAAATGCGTCGAGCGCAAACAACAAACCAGATCGGACAACTCCTTACAGAGTGGATGTTTCTTATAAAGCGACGACTAAAAACACTTGACATCACTTCCAGGGGTGAAACAATTACATTCGATATACCCGAGTAGCCGACTTATTCGCTTCCGCACTCTCATCTTCATCACTAACATCGGCTTCACCGACTCCATTAACCGTGAGTTTCTTCGCCTTGATCAAGATCTTGAATTTGAGCATCTCCGGTGATGGAAGACACAAAGTATCCGCACTTAATGGCTCGGTATATCTGAAAGCCAACTGCTATTCTCTGTGAAAGCCTTTTGAAAAGTCCTTACAATATTGAGCCGAATATATCGGTCATCATTTTAGCCAGTTGGCGTTGTCGTTCAAGGCCGAGATGGTTCTCGATTTGGATGATCAGTGGGTATCTAAAATATCGGGGGAATTAAAATCGATAGAAAAATCTGTCTTTCTCGCTTACTCTGTCTTTTCGAAAGCGAATTCGCGAATAGCTTTGAGTGCTTTAGAGACAGGTAATTTGCTCGTCAATGTATGTCCATGATAGATCACTGGTTCGTCGTATCCTTCAAGTTCCCAAACATCAACTGGAAGAAGAAACTAACCATAGAAATCCCGATTGAGAAAAAGTTGGAAAACTAACGTTCGATAAAGCGACATCCTCGTTTCAAAGCCTTGACATATCCCTCTGAAGAAGACGGCCCTTTCAGTTGGTCTTCGATAAGGTACCTACAGAACGAACAACAAGCTCCCTTTCGACACCTACTGTATATAATACATACGTATTATGTGAAGTCGAAATGAAGTAAGCATGAAGCGGTTGTGTCATATCCTGATTAACAGCCCGTTCGGCCGGATCAAAAATATCACACTCATCGGACATCAAATACTCGGTAAAACCTAAAAAGTCCAATGTAAAAGGTTCTATCCTCGCGTAAATAACCCACCGTCAATCGTCATCTGGGCGGATCCTCTCCCAAGTGGTGTCGGTTCATACTGTTCGATTAATTTCTCGCAGTATTCCTTCGTGACACCAGTGAGCTAAAATGCGCAGATTAAACGAGACGAGTAAAAATAAACTGAAAGACTCACTCCTTGCTCGGTCTCGAGAAACAAATGTAGATCTTCGCACGTCAAGTAATCCTTGTTTGCATATCTAAAGGGAGAAAGTAGACTAGTTTGAGGCAATAGATCCAGATGTAAGTTACCGAACAACGAGGAAATAGATCTCCGGTCGTGTCGAAAGCTCGCGGTAAATATCGCATACTTCTTCGGACGTGAATTGGCCCCGATCTTTCTCCACTTTTGGGACCTCGATCTCCTTAGAAAAGTAAATGTGTTAAGTCCCTACCAAAGTGTAAGTAACGTGCAGTATTACTTTGAGTTTCTGTTTAATCTTCGCAAGCGGCAGCCGATGATTGAGTTGTTTAAGAATCTTCAAAACTTCTTGTTCGTCCAGTGTTGTCGCCGGGATGCCACCGGGTTGTGGTGGAGCACGTAAGAGAGCCGCTTTGTATGAATCTTCGAGCCATGCGTCACGAGCTGTTTGAGACCTCTCGCGATGGCCTGGTGCTTCTACAAGTAAAACAGTCTAGCTCGAAAATAGCTCAATACACGTGCAGATGCGGCAAAGCGATCGAATGACCATTGCCCTAAACTGCTTATCACGTGACTTTACTTTAGCTAAACCATGTTTCCCAGAACATATGCCACAAGCGTCTCAACCTTGTGTGTAGAAATGCGATTTGAGCACGTGTTGTATAAAGCCTAAAGGTGTTCACATCCTCCACGTCTTTGCATAAACCTGCAGGTTATTTGGCGAGTAAATCTCCAGATGCAGCCAGCTGTTCTGACGGACACGTAAGCAGTTAGGCATAGGAAATAACGAGTACTTCTTGCAGCTTCCCCGTTCGCACGCGTGCGAATGCTCAATCGGAGTGCGAGAGGAAAATGCAAGAGTGAGGGGGCAGCGATCACCGGTGCTTCGTTCATCGCATCAGCGAACGTAATGCACTGCTGCACGACGTGAGATAAAATTGCACATTCGACAATTCGATTCCAGCCACGACGGCTTCACTTTCCGATTGCGGCGTGTGGTAAAAGACGAAGTAGAAAACGCCAGGCGACAGATAGATAGCTGAGCAACCCCTCGCGGTCTCTTTCTAGTCGTGCAACCATAGGTAATACAACATATGTATAGGCAATATGTATGTTCCCGTGCTGAGCGCTCCCTCCTTCCTCCGCGTGTTTTTCCTCTTCCGTCTTTCTTCACCGCACTCTTCGGCCTGTTCTCACCACACTTGCGCGTTGCACCTCAAATTACGCCACTAACTCACCCTCTCTCATGTTCGCCATTCTCAAGCTGCCAAGCTCGTTGGCTCGCGCAGCGTGTTATCTGGGTTGTGGCGGCGAGGAATCCATGCCTCGCTTACTACTTAGATCATTCGGTTCGCCTTATCAAGTCAGCCCAATGGCAGCACATGCTCTCAAGTCAGGACACACCGTCGACACACTGGCCGACTCGTCCGTTGGTGACAAAGGGAAGCAAACGAAACTCAGCAGTAGACTAACCACAAAGCACACAGCGCCTGCAGAGAAGTCGAGCAGGGGCAAAAAACAGACGCAAGCACGTCGTGTGACGTATTACGTACATCTGCATACACGTGTTCACGAAGAGCGCGATCGGCTCAAATTGCGCAACAAAAGCGAGTTGCCGATGTGCGCAGGCGGTCGGCCGTCGGATGAGGCGGCGCAATCAAGACCGCCGAGAGAAGACCAGACCAAGAGCCCACTGCGTGCTCTCATGCGCGAAAGGGCAACCAAGACGAGTGAGAAGGAAAGGAATTAGACGCATGCAACGTGCGCATTGAAGATTTTCGGACCAGCCAGCCGGGCCAGTGCGAAACACAAAATCTCGCCCTGCTTTGCTTCTCCCGTCCGTTCGCTGAAACTATCGTCGAGCATGCGCTCATCTCCGGAGCGGCGAGCGACGAAGAAGTCAATCACAATCGAGAAAACGAAATTCCCAAAGCACACGAGGCGAGACAAGCAGGCCAGCGAAGCAAGCTTTGCGCTTCTTCGCCATGTGCAGCGAGATGGCAATTGTCAACTTCAATCAGTTTTTGTCGAAAAAAGATCGCAACAGACTACAACTCGCCTCCCTCGCTCGTTCGCGTGCGACACAAGCTGCAGAGCAGAAACGACGATAACGACAACAAATCGATACGTGCATGCATATGCGTCTCTGCGTCAAGCGGACTGAGATTTCAAGATCAAACAAATCGCAATCGGACATGCCATCTCTTTGAAGCGTTCGCTCCCAAGCAAGCACTGATGCGGGCGGTAACCAATAAAAGCACTTGTCACGCTGTTTTAGCTCAAACGACCTCCCGTAAAAAGACAACATCCTTGACGTAAAGTACGGGTATAATAAGCACGATGAATACGCAGCCTGTAATTAAAGGTGCACTTGCTTCCACTGCAATATATTCTGCATTTTCCACTGCTGCTGGCAACAGAAAACACTTGGAGCTAGATGCAGTGGCTCGGTCGCACTGGGAAAACTTCGTTCAACTCCGTAAAGTCAGGATGACACCCTCTAGTTAGCTGCAACTTACGCGAATTTCCAGACGTAAGCGCGACGAGACCCGTGACCCAGATGTTCGCTTCATCTGGTGTTGTCGCGATAAGATCGAGCGACTCGTACTGATCGCCCCAGATGATCGAGAAGGCGCAATCCTCCGAGCAATCTTCGAGTGACGCCTCCGAGCTGCGTAGCGTCTCTGTATTCTTGCCGATTCGAATCTCCTTGATCGAGTCGATCGCAACTGAAAAGGCGGCGATAAGTTAATAGCTGAACAGTGTTAGGCAATAATGCGCGTACTTTTCGCCTTGTGCGGCTTCTTATGCGTTGGTGTCCATCGCAAATGCGATAAGTCGGCGTCGAGGCTGAAGCGGCGACGATAGCGACGAGAATTCGAGCGAACTTTGATCAAGTCGCAACCTTGCTGCATGTGGTTTAGACAGTCGCTGACTAAAACATGGGTAGTCCTCCAGTTTTGCACGGTTCACTGCATAATGACTAATAAACAGTTAAGCAAGAACCATGTACCGTTCGAAATCTTCTTCTCGCCCGAAATACTGCTAAACGAGACCGTCTTCTTCGCGCCGAGGTGCTTGCGCGAGGTTCCATCCTTTATCAAGCTACTCCGATTCGGGGAGCGATTCGCTGAACTCCCGTAGCTTGGATGCAGCAGGGCACCGTTCGGAAAAGCACATGCGGACGTGCCCGGTTGAGCGAAAACGTCGTCAGGATCTGCATCACTCATATTGGCGCTAGAACAATATCAACATACTTTTAATACTAGTCTTGCATTGCAAGTAAACGAGTGGAGAAACGCAGAGACCAAGGTGACAAAACCATACTGAAAAGTATAACTAGGACGGACGTAATGTTTATCGGCTGGACAACTTTAACTCAATTTAGACACAGCTTTTTCTTGAAACCGGTAACGTTTAACGGCGCTCTGATGTGCTGTAGGTATTTTAAACATATCAGGCGTAAAATTGGGCGCCGAAAGAAAATGAAAGTGGTAGTAAGCGAGTGACTACATTGATACATAACACACCCTAGTTTGCTATAAGCATATTGGAGAATGCTTACCGTAAACGTCAATTGCTGCTACAGCTTCCGAAAGTGACCGACCACAACTCCACATACCCGCGACAGTCATATCAGCTGATTTTCTCAAACACGTTTGCAAGTCCTACGTTCTCCACATTTAATAAAATACGCACTTATTACGATGTGCCTGAGCCATGGGCTATGTAGGATGCAGGCCAACAAACAAGCTGTAGTTTATTCGCAACTAGACGATAGCTGATCGAATGAATAACTGACGGACCAAGACTGTTGCACAGAGATTATATGCAGCTAGCTGAGTCAGGGAGCGCAACACGGTATTTCCGAGAGGGCGGATAGCTAATGTTTACTGTCTGCAGGTGATCGAACTGTACGCGTCAGTCCGGCTTCGCTGACTGGTAGCTATTGACTTGTTCACTAACGTATACCACTCTGGTGTGTTATCGATAGTTTCAGTGTAGTTATCGCTAACCAACGCATTACGCGCAATCAGCTTCCAATCGTGTAGTACTGTTACTCTTTATAGCAAACCA
>JAQGBB010002261.1:0-11278 GCA_034691745.1 Prismatolaimus dolichurus | reverse complement strand
CGAATTGCTTTATGTGCGTATCGGTAAACGGTTACTTGTCCGCTACGACGAAGCTAACGCGTATTACGGACGCCACACAAGTCGAACAGAGAGAGGTATAGAGGCATGTCTGCGCTACTACGAGAGGCTGCAAACGAGGCTAGGCACAGAAGCCTGTCTATCTATTCGAGGAAAACTCATGCCAGAACTTTTCAAGCTGTTGGACGGTTCCGGTTAGAAGATCCACCACAAAAGTTATACGCTATTGCCGGCATTCTGCTAAAGTGGACCCGGACAACTACTATCGAGAACAAACTCTGCAAATATCGTGTGACTTACCCACCATTGCTTTGTTTTTGCATCTCGCCAGATGAGCGAACGAAGCGAGCGAAAAAAGATGGACGCCTACTGGTCATGCTTATAAAATCCCCCCGTCCCCCCGCCAATCCCCATAGCCGACAAAAGTTAGCCGACGGTGTGAGCAACTTGCCAGTGGTAGGCGCCAACTTGCCAATGGTATGTACCAACTTGCGAATAGTATGGGGGGTTCGGGGGACGAAGCCCCCCGAAAATTTTTTTCATTTTTTTACAAGAAAAGAGGAAAAATGCAGTACGACGACAAATCGTGGCCTCTTTTTCTCTGTTGCTTCAAAAATTTGTGTGCTGATATTTTTTGTGAAACGGCAGTATGCCTTTTCGGTTTTGCCGATTTACTTATCTATTTTTCGGTTCGACTTCACGGGTTGGGTGGTCTCGAAAACATCGGTGACAAGCGTGCAAGACAACAGGGAGTATTTATCGCTCCTCGCGGTGGCGTAATCGGTATTCCCTAGACCCCGATGTTTGCTTCGGATAGTCGTCGAGCGCTAACGTCGATTGTTCTCTTTCTCTTGTTATTGCAATGTGCATTAGGCCGTATCTTAATTTTCCATTGTCTTGCAGTGTTCTCGGCGTTGCCGACTATTTTCGGGGCGAAAACAACTTTTCCGAATGCGTTCGGCATTTGCTCGAGAAATCGTAATATTTGTTTTTCAGTTTTGTCGATTTTCGTTAAAAATGACAAACTCAGCCCATCACGCCGCGGCTCATAAGACGTCGATTCATGGCCTCCAGCAGTTCTTCAATGGGCATTGGAATGTGCTGATGCGCTTGTTTTGGCTTTTCGTCTATCTTTGCGCTCTGGGCGTCCTCGGTCTGCAGGGGTATACTGAGTTCACTGTCTATCTTTCCTACCCAACCGTTGTGGACATTCTGGTATAGCTAGCTCAGAAATCGATAAATTTTGGGCTCAATGAATTTCCTGTGTAGATCACCGAAGAGCCACGCGTATTTCCAACCGTCACCTTCACAAATGTCAACCCATATCGGCGTTCCCTACTTGAAAGTTTTCCACCAGCTTACCAGCTGGTTTGAGCATTTAGAGAATTTTTCCTCAAATTCTGATGAAAAAGTTACAACTGCGATATTTCTTTAGCTGTCACTGATGCAGACTTCGACGTCCAGCCAGCTGGGACGAAGACGCCGTTCGGCGGACGTGTCATCTGCTGCAGAAACGAGCAGCTTGATCTCCAAGATCGACCAGGAGTTGCAGATTCGAACGAAACGACAGGCTAGCAGTAACTTGAAGCACTTTTAAAAGCATGCAATAATTTTGAGTTCAGTTAAGTTTAAACATTTTTCAAAGGGATAAAAAAAACCAATTAAAACTTAAAACTTATTTTTTAAACACGAAATAATGTGAATTCAAATTTTAGTCATGCGATTTCCTCTTATAGTGTGCTACTCGTGGACGGCGTGGAGTGCACTGTCGTACAGTTCGGGCGGCCCATGCGGAGCGTCTCAGGCGGTGCGATATTCGATGCCAGCGGGCTCTTGTAGCTACGCCGATGCCGAATACTGGCTCTTCGATAACTCGAGCTATACGTCGTTGTGTTCGATAAGTAAGAAAACGCTACGGTATTGTGGGCAACGTTTCACTATTCTGACGCATTTGGCTTCTTCAGCAACCGGCTCGTGTCAGCCGGGCTGCTATGTCCTCTATCCTGAAATCTTCAGCACCGTTATGCACATCCTTGCGAACACACCGAAACTCTGCTTCGACTACTGCTACTCGTTGGGCTTTAACGCCGCCGGTACGGTTTACGGTAGACGTAGGGAAAGCTGGATGAAGAGGTATATTTTAAGGCACCCACATTTTTAAAGAAAATCAATAGAAAACTAAAGAAATAATATATTGTCCGCAAATAAATCGTAAAATCAACGCAAATCAGTCGATTAATATAGAAAAGAATGTGAGGCCCCATCAACCTTTTTCCCCGGGGCCAATCTGGCCCCGACAGGCCTTCCACTTGGCTCCGAACAGCACTGACAATGTTACCCTAGATCAGCTTTTGACTATTAAAAAGACTAATTTAAAAAATCTGAAAATTTTTCGGCCGCGAGCGAAGCGAGCGGCGTCTTTTTTACTCAGTTTTGAAAAAGTTCGGAAGTTTCGCTCGCTCCACTCGGAAAAAACACTCTGCATGGGGTAGCTTTGACCCCTGCCGACGTTCAGTAAAATATTTTTGAGCCTAATTGCAAAAACGTTGGAGAAGCCTGCCGTAAGTCATAAGAAACAACTAAACATAATCATATACCATGAAATTTAAAATCGCGCATAAACCATAGGAAGCAAGCTCATGAAGAGTGTACAAACGTCGCATTCATTCAGGTCTCGACTACGACAACTTTTGTCGTTGTGGTCCTTCGTTTGTCAACGTCGTTCCCACACCCGCGCCGCTGAGCACCTGCATTGGACCCTGCGCCGGAGATCCGACGGCCATCTGCTCGAACTCGACAAACGGAAACTTGCGGGTCTACTGTTTGGGTATCTCCGACAACAAGGGGCCATCCATTTATGACGTCACTTATTTTTCGGCTTTTTTTACCCTCCAGTACGTCATATACTATAACACATAAACATAGCCTATTTTCTACACATAACGTCATATTGGCCCGTCCCCCTCCCCTTAATCCGTGACGTCATAAATGGATGGCCCCTAAAGTCCACACAGTCAGAGGTTGAAAATTTCAATGGATACATAGAGTGTCAAATTCCGCCGTTCACTAATCCAGCAAACGGGAACTACACGTTTGCGAATGGCTATCAGCTTGGCGTGGACCTAACGCAGTACGGCTACGCGCCCGCGGGCACATCGGTGACCATTCAGTGCCAAGGACCACGGTTCGTTCTCGACCCACCGAACGTTCTCGCAACGTGTGCCGGTCAAACGTGGTCACCTACGTTTCCAACTGGTGTCGTTTGCCACGGTAAACTGCGCATACTGGGGCTTTCAAAATGTCTGGTCAAGTGGGGAGGGAAGAGTCGGGCTTTGCGGATATAACGTTTATTTTAACACACCAGGATAGGTGCATGTAGCGGACATATGAAAGGGGTGAAACAGTCAAATTTTTCTCGGGCGTGTATTACAAAAGCCTGTAGTGCAACACTCTCAGGTTCTCATAAGTTGAGAATCATCGTTAGCAAGGTCCTCAACTTCACGACCAGTTTTCTCGAGATTGCCTAAATCCCTATTGGGCTCCAATGTGTGAAAATGTGTGCAAAAGTCATCACCGTAGCCCCGAGAAAACTAATTGTAAAATTTTAGAACTTTTGACAAGTTGATCCATGACTTATGGTTGACATGACGTCATTTGCACTCTCCTCTCGTTTTAGCTCGATGTCCACCATTTGTTCTCGCCGATCCGAACCTTCAATTGAACTATAGTGACCCAACGTTCCTTCGCTACAACTCAACCATCGCTACCTTCTGCCCGGCCAACTTCATCCTACTTGGTGCTCCTGCGAACAGGCCGATCTTCGTTTGCTCGAATAACCAAACGTGGACACCAATCAACGGGTCGATGCTTGTCTGTCAGCCAGCCGGTAAGTTGACATCGGTAATCTCGAACGCATGCCATACGCCATAGCGTATGGCATATAGGAATATGCCCGCCGCTTCTTCTTCCAAATGGCTACGCAATGTTCTACTCAAATGCGCAAACGGTCGTCGGCACGATGGGTGTGCAACGACGGCTTCATCGCTCTAGACGATCCCATTCTCACTTGTGCTGAAGATCTCTCGTGGGAGTGGACGACAATGCCAGCCGTCTGCTACCGTAAGCTTTGCTTGTTGTTCTCGTAAGCGGTTGTACGAACTTTCCATTTCAGCTGGTGCGCAAGCTATTTTAAGCTGGGCGCAGTCGGCATCGTCGCTCAATGTTAGCGCGATGGTGTGGGCGCTCTTCCCTACGGTAAGCCGGTCTGTATTGTAATAGACAAGCGCGTCCATGTATATATTAGCAATGTTAATTTCTCGCGGATTCCCTGTTTTCCCTGACACTTGACACACGTTTTTCATAACTTTTTTGAAAAATTTTGATTTTTTTGACTTATTTTTTAACTTTTTTTTTCAATTTTTCAACAGTTTTCATTTCAACCAAATAAGTCACTCTTATCGCTTCAACGAAATCATTCCTAGAATGCGATCTAGCACAACGCAATAATTAATAATTATCGCGCATTTTCCACAGGCTTTTTCACGCTTCTCATTTCTGACGTTGTTTTTGTCAGATGTCTGACCATTTTTGGTCGGGGGATACGGGGATCCCGCTCCCGGGAATCTTCTTGGAAATGCGCAATCCCACTTGGGATTTAACATTTCTAGTATATGTATGTATGCCGTCATCAGTTTTTGTGCTGGGAGTGCCCGAATAGATCTTGTGCTACAATTGAAAATAAAAAATATTCCATTTATAGACTCCAGATGCAATGTCAACGACATCAGCCGGTGCGGATGTAATGCAGTATGTCGTCAGTAATCTGACCTCAAGTCAACTTCAGCTTCTCGGTCACCAAACGCAGGGAATGGTCATAAACTGCCAGCTCAACGGAGCCACATGCGCTGATACGTAGTCTTTTTCCGTAAACTTCAGCAATTGCTAGCAATTGGGAAATTGCTTGCCTTGTCTTTCAGCGACATCCTTCAGGATGCGCAAGATGCGCTGCTTTCGGGAAACATCTATTCGTTCAATCACAAGTTCATGAAGATTCTCTACGTCGAGGAGAGGCCGGGAGAGGAATACGGTAAGGCGTCAATTTTGGATTTTCAATCACCCCGATCACAAAAACCTAAAATGAATTCAAAGTTTTTAAGTTAAATTAATTAAAATTATTTTTTTAACATTCTTAGAAATAATTTTATAGACATGTTAACAATAAACTTGAATATAATTTTAATTAAATTTAAAAATTAAAATTATATTTATTTTATTTTGTAAATGTTTTATCTTGTTTTCAACTTTATTAATTTTTCATTACATATTTCAGCAAATTTATAGTTTCAAACCGCGCTTTTTTTGCTTGTTCATTTTAGTATTTTAGATCTGCGCCGACGATATAAATTTTAGGCCTGTACCTCGTTCTGAACGTCCAGAGCTGGGAGTACCTTCCGACGACCCCTCAGGTTGGAATCCGGCTCATGATTCACGACCAACTTCAGCAGGTTTTCCCCGCTAGTGACGGCATCTATGTGCAGCCAGGCGCGATGACGAAAGTCGCACTGCATGTGGCAAATTTCGATTGTCCTTTCGCTTGTGGCATGACTAATGTGCTGAGGTTTACACATCTTTCTTTTAGACCTCCGAGGTGAAGGTGCAGACGCCGTATTTGTCTAGGTTCATCGCGCAGCTGAGCGATCTCAATCAATCCATTCCATACTACTATCCATACAGCGACTACTCGCTGGAGGTTGTTTCTGCTTTAAAATTAATTGACAAATAAATCAACAAATTAATTGATAAATCAATAAAGCCTTAAAATTGCATAAAAATCGATATTTAGACTTGCATCAGAAGCGTAATTCAGCACGCTATTATCGAGCAGTGCGGCTGCGCTTCGCCAAACTACGCCCTACCTCCGAACGGTGCCGCGTATTGCGACCTTCAGAAAAGCGAGCACAACCTCTCTTCTTGGTTTCGTTCAACTGAAGACGCAAAGATATTGATTTTTAGTGTGGTGCGTTTTGAACTTTACAAGCTCGGACGCTTCTGTCGCTGTCGTCGACTTAGCTAACTGTCCGGTGGTATGCACGTAAGTGGTGTTACTGGTTAGTGATGAAGTAAGCAAAGCTGATAATTTTTCGCTGTTTAGCGAAAATTTTTACAACCTAACGCAATGTTTATCGCAATTTATGTTTTTTAATTTTCATTTTATTTTTAGCCAAAATTTAAATATTATTAAAATTATTATTTGAACATTATTTTTATTATAAATTTAAGTAAGTCAATTAAATTTAAATCAGTTTTATTAAATTTAAAGCAATTTACTTAAATTTAAACTAATTTAGATTACTTAATTAAATTTTTACATCATTTAAAATCAAAGCTAAATTTAATTTTTTAATAAATTAAATTTAGTTTAATATTTATTTAAATATTATATTATTATGGTTGAATAAAATGATCATGGATTTTGCGATTTTGTTATAGCTTTTAGAAGGCGTTTTGGTGTCCCGACGTAGTGGCTTTCTGTCCGGTAGAAAATTCAATGGTCCGGCTGTTTTCAAATTTTTAGGCGCCTCTCTATTGCCCACCATATCTGTCTTCGCCTTCATGCGTTCAGAACTTTCGGTATTATGAGCGATCTTTTTACACTGCCACTCAGAAACGTTCAACATTAAAATTTTAGCTTAAACGCTATCCTGCTTCGCGTCTACTTTCAGTCGCTTTTCCATACCTCGTGCGTTGAACGCCTAAGCTATCAGGTATAAGCTCAGTTCTGGAATATTGATTTATTGATTTATTTTTCTTGTTTAGCTTCCCGATTTGCACTCTGGAATCGGCGGAATGCTTCTCTCATCTTGGGCATGTCCGCAATCTCGTGCATCGAACTGCTGACGATGATTCTGCAACGCGTCTCGCGCTTCATGAGCGGCACATCGAGAGCGTCTTCAGCGAGTGGCGAAGATACGTGCATTCAAACGGCTACAATATTTCTGCTTTCTGACTTAGAAGAAATCGATAATTATGCACAAGCTGTAGGCCGTAGACTAGCCTGGTAGACGCTCATGGGCTCTAAGTGCTTATTTGTGCCATTTGCATGTATGCTACGTTTGTACATAAGCTATTTTAAAGCACTAGTATGAACCTTAACGCTGAATAAGACCATGTGTCGTTTGCCACAAATCGCAAAACGGGCACATAGCCACAAGCTGGAACCTCTAATATCCGCGAACACGCGCGAGGTTGAGAAGCGTTAAACGTGCTTAGGGGTGGTTCACTATTTACGTAAACGGGTAGGGAGAGGAGAATCCACCGTGACGGCAAGTGTAAAAGATAGCTTATGTCCATGTGTTACATTTGTTTACGAGGGAAAGGGGCGTCGAAAAAGTCGAATTTTTTGTTTACGTATTCAATGGATGACCCCTTACCCTAGCATTCGTATCTGCGACTCGAAAGCGACTCTGCACTTACGAAGTCCGAAAATGCGTTCAAAGTGGTAGAAAAATTGGCGAACATAGAAAATTGCCAGCTGGCTCATTATCAGCGAAGCAGATTTTATCTCGGCGCCGGCTGGCACTAAAAAGCTAAGCAAACAACGTGGAAGTTCATCGCTCCAAGATTCTGCCAGCACGACAAAAACGTGGCATTGCTCTCGGCCTCGTACGCGACAGAAAGAATCAAATCAGATTTATCCCGTTTTAGTTTTTAATAACTTGAACAGTTTCGCTAGCCAGCAGCGCGTTTCAATTTCATAAACGTCTTTATTGTATCCTGCTTGGAACGCGCAGCGCGTAAGCAAAGGATGGCTATAGGGTTGAAAATGGATTTTTTCCCCGTCCCTCCCCCTTTCCCCCCTTGTCCCCCTCTCCTCCTCGAAAAATCAAAAGTTAGCGGACGTCTAGAGTATCCTAGTAGACTATGTTCTAAGGTATTCCAGTGTGTTACAGCGTGTTCCAGAGTGTTTCAGAACACGTTCCAGAAAGGCATTTCCAAACGCAATAAAATTGGAAAGTTAGCGGATCACGAGAGTAGGTAGTTTGGCTTGTCCCAAAGCGTTCCAGCGCTTTTCGGAATGTTCCAGATGTTTCATAAAGTGTTTCTAGTATTCAACATTGTTCCAGAAAAAGGTTTCGAGCGTTCCAAAACAGTGCAGAAGTTTTTTTCGCTAAAGACAAAGCGTCAATGCTGTACGACGTGCATGCGTGAAAACTCGTGGACTGTAGTTTCGGCACATCTATGCTTTTTCACGTCTGAAATTGCTTCCAACACACTTCGGCATTTTTTACCTTATGGCAGGATGCCTTTTCGGCTTTGCCGATTTACTTGTAGGAGATCTGCACCAGCACATCGTAGCTCGTCTCGACCATTCTCGCTAGATCACGATAAAGTATTTCAACGTTAGCCTTAATTATTATCTCGTCGAAGAACGTGTAGGGATTTAGGACTTTTCGCCCCGCGGATTTTTCACCCCGGGGGCGAAAAATCCTACAGACTTTTCGCCCCCGGACTTTTCACCCCCAAGTAAACACAAAAAAAATTTAAGACTTTTCGCCCCGCGGACTTTTTGCCCCCAAGTAAACACAAAAATTGCTGTTGTCACGGTAGAATCCGGATTTAGTAGAATTGAAGTGTGCGGTGGAAAGAAGAAAAAAGCTGACTTTGTTTCTCGCAATATCTGCGTATTGACGCATGCTGACATTTGCGTGAGAGTTGAAGTGTTGAAGTGTTTTTCATTGAACTGCTATGGCCGCAAACGTTCTTGGTGAAGCAGAAGAAATTCCAAGCACACGTGGAAAACTGAAGCTTGCATTCGAAGGTCATATTTATAATCGACATAAGGACACATCGGCGGGAATCACATGGCGATGTGAGCGTCGCCTGAAGGGTGCGCTTTCTGGTGGATGCAAAGCGAGCCTTGTGACGGACGAAGCGTTCGGCGTGTTGGAGCGACGCGGGGAACATCTACACGATCCAGTTCCGGGGCGTGTGCGAGTTCAGCAAGTAATCGCTCGTGCGAAAGATCGCGCGATAAACACGATGGAATCAACTCACACACTCTACCAACGCGTGCAGTCGGCCGTATCGCGCTCGGAGAACACTGCTACAATCGAAGGACACCCTGAAGCGTAACTTTCGTCGTCAGCGTGCCAGCGCCAGTGACGCTCCTCCTACGCCAGCTAATTCCAATGATCTGGAGATTCCCGACACGTATGAATTCATCGTTTGTTTGTTCGAAATCGTCGAGGAGCTTGCTCGCGATGAAGCCGGCATAAATGGGATGAGAACCATTTGTGTAAGAAAAGCGGGGAATCCAGAAGGGTTACATTTCTGCTTTCACCAAGAAGTAGTCAATCGCTTGTGTATTGCGATGGTCGTCAATATGCCGTTGCTGCGCCCGTCATTCGTTGGTTAGAGAGGGCGAGCGAGCGAAGTGAGCTCGCCATTTCTAACCAACGAATGACGGGCGCAGCAACGGCATATTGACGACCATCGCAATACACAAGCGATCGACTACTTCTTGGTGAAAGCAGAAATGTACTTGGATGCATGAGGCGCAGGACGAAATGCATGGTCGACAGTTTCCTGCGTTTAGAATGAAGCGTTCTCTCCGGGCGTTATCATGGTCAACTTCGAGCTAGCTGCGATGAACGCCTTGCGTCGCAGGTGGCCAGAAGCGAAAATTTCGGGATGCTTCTTTCATCTTAGCCAGAAATCCTCAAAGCACGTCGAGCTGATGCCGGAGGTGTTCGAGCACTACGAGGAGGGCGAGGAGTACAAGGTTTCAACGAAGCGCCTTCAAGCTCTGGCTTTGGTGACGTCGATGGGCAGACTGGCAAACGACGAGAGCCAATGTTCACAATCGGACTCTGGAGCATGAATGAGCGGGTCAAGAACGATCTTGCGCGCACGAACAACGAGCCTGAAGGCTGGCACCGATCGTTTGCTGTGACCGTCGATTGCCACCATCCGTCGATTTGGTTGTTCATCGATGCAATTCGCACCGAGCAAATGGAGCAGGAGAATAAGCTAGATCGCATCCAGATGGAAGAGGCGCCGACGCCGAAGAAGCAGAAATACGTCGATCGTGATGCGAGAATAAAGAAGCTTGCCGTTGAAGAGTACGCTAATCGCACGCATATGCAGTTTCGTGTGTCGTAAACGTAATCATACAGTGCGGCGTGCATTACCACTGAAAATTGATGGACACATGAATTCAGTAAATCGATTACTATTATGAATGTTCATATTCTACAGTTGTTTGTTACAACACTAGTCCGCTATTCTCCTCACGAAGAACAGCTGCTATGCACAGTAATCTTTATCTGCGAGCGAAAAGTCCGCGGGGCAAAAAGTCTGAGAGTGAAAAGTCAGCAGAACCTTTCGCCCCCGGGGTGAAAAGTCCGGGGTGAAAAGTCCGCGGGGCGAAAAGTCCGAATCCCAAATAGCTAGAGCAATAGCTGCAGGGCTCATCAAGCTTACCTCACCCGTCGACTTCTCCGCTCTTCCTCCGCTATTCGGTAGCTGCGCATCTTTCATCGCCTGAATCGTCTGCTTCAATTCTTCGTTCACGAGCAGGAGACAACTTTTCCCATCACACACGTTCTATAAAACGCATCTACCTTCGGAATGGAAGCTGATAAACTTACCGAGAGCCATCTCAATTGTGCGGTCCTTCTCCTTAATGCTGCGATTCTTCTCTTCCATTTCCTTTTGCATGACGATGCGAATTTTTTGCAGCTGTTTGACCAGTGGCTGAAACCGGACGAAACACGAACTCGAATGGCACTGATGCATGCGCTCTTTCAGCCGATCCTGTATTACTCACGCCTTGTATGTCGATGAGATCGAAGTTCACTTTATCGACGTCATTTATGTTCAGTGCCGGGCAGTGGCCGCATCCCTTCGCAATGAAGCCACACTCGGAGTGCAAGAGCCGATCGCATTTTCGATAGAAAAACGCCGTGCCGTCGAATGTCTTGTGGCAGGTCGTGCACGAAGCTTCTTTTAAAGCCATCATAATCGACAAAGCAGAACACGTGTCAAGTAAATATTAGCTGAAGATTTGAGGACAAGTTCACAACGTTGAAAATGAATTAAAAAACAATTTTGCCAAGTTTTGCAACCATGAACATGATATACTTCCACTGTAAGTGTCCATACATGCGATGACCCCGACTCTCAATCATGCATGTTTATCTTCCTTCCGGTAACAATTAATTTTGCTTTAAGTTACGTCGAAAAAGCTTGAAGCTCGAGA
>JAQGBB010002260.1:0-11279 GCA_034691745.1 Prismatolaimus dolichurus | reverse complement strand
CAAAACACAACTGTAGTGTTTACGACAGTAGTCTGGTGACAGTTCATGACTGTCACCGTCCATGTACAGGCCCTAAAAACACTAACTTCCATGATAATATGTAGAAATTATCGGAAGCTGTTGAATGGCGGATTTTTGAGAAAGTTTCACGACGCAAAAATGGCCTTTGTTTGCGTTATGACAACTTGCGAAGACGTATTAGGTATTCGCTTTCAACTGTGACGTTAGAGTGTACCGCACGGCACTATGTATACTTGACAAACAGCCAACACACTTACTTTTGCTGGTCGTTCGAGATAATTTCAGAAAATGTTGACTATTTACGGAATACCATTCGACAACCAAATTTTATCATATATAAATGAACATTTTTTTTCGAGCGGAAACAATAATTTTTTTGCTCAACAATTGACAATGATGCAAATTTTCATCTCGTTCGCTGTCATCGTTCTTTCACTGTGCGCTGCTGGACCAGTGAATGAACGTGGGGCTCCTGGCGAAGAGCGGCGCGAAAATCTTCACGCAAACGTCGCCGTCGGTGGAGGCGCCGAACGCGCTAACCCTGTTCCGGTGCGAGGCGCAGAACGCGGAAGCGTTCTACGTGCACCGCCCGTCGACAACCGCAATGTCGGTGGTCAGAACGAGCGTGAAAACAACAGGCCGCCACAAAACCAGTTCGAAAATGGAGCACCGGCCGCCCCAAACCGCAACTGAAACAGCGCGCAGCGCGGGAGCTTTGCCAGAGAGAACACCCAGAGGCAAACGTGGCTTCGCGCGCACCGAAATTGGAACTGGTCAAACCAGAACTCGTGGAGCGCCGAGCAGCGCGCCAAGTGGCTCGCTGAGCAAGCGCAGTGGAACGCCTTCGATCTGGCGAACCCCGACTGGACGCAGTCGGCGCCCGGGTACGCTAGCTGGGCGCAGGTGCCGAGTATCGAGAGCTGGAACAACGTCGAGAACGGTGGAAACCCGAATTCGGCGACCCTATTTCAACAGCTGATCGGCCGTTGAGTACAAACGGTGCATTGCACAAGCTCACATAATTATTTACTTAATAAAAAGTTGAGCTATTTAGGTTCCAGGTGTTTTTAGCTATGGTGGGCCTATGGCGGTGGGACGTGTCGTCAGTAGCGCACGATAGCGCTCGCAAGAAGCAAGCTAGCGCACTGAAATTTTCAGGTGGGCCGAATTTAGGTTCAAGTTCGTAGATGATCACTGTGGTTAGCCCCGTAGTTCAGTTGGTTAACGCGTCTGTTTTATAAACCGAAGGTCGAAGGTTTGAACCTTGGCTTCGCCAACACGCTTTTGCATTTTTTTCTTTTTGCTCCATAAAGCAAGGGAAGTTAAATTTTTGGCGCTAATCTGATTTTGAACTCGGTAAACCGTTTCGTTGGCGTCAGTAGGCCTTGAGTATCGGTATATCTAACTTGTTTGTTTTCAAATGACATTTGAATAAAACCTTTGCAAGCATAAATAAACTGAGAGGGTGAACGACAATAAATCACACAAAATAGGCATGGCACAAGGGCACAAAATATTGTGCGTAAACCACCAAATGGGGCGATGATTCTGCACTTGGAAAATTTTCAGAGGTTTTTACTGCGCAAACGGCGGCACTTCGATTGCGAGAAGGGAGGCTTCAAAAGTTTACATTATTAATATGAATAACCTTTGTAGAGGATATGCTTTAAGTTTAGAAACGGAAAACGAATTGACTCTCAAAAAATTTCTCGGTGTCAACGTTTGTTGACGGCCATTTTACAGATGGCTGACGTAAAAGATATCAGAAACGTTTATCCGACCCACCGGCGTCAGTTGATGTTGTCACGAAGAGAAAGTTTATACGACGTGACGTGCCTGTATGTAGACTCGAACTACTATTGACAAATAATAACTAAAACGAAAACAAAAACAATTCTAATTGTTTGTCAAAACAACACGTCGCTGCGATGCTTTTTAGGGTCACTGAAAAAGTCAGTTGTCCTTATGCGACGGAACGTGTCGTCCATATGTATGTATGTATGTATGTATAAACACATGATAGCGTTCGCAAGAAGTTAGCGAGCAAGCTCAAATTTTTCAGGTAAGTAATTTGCTTCAGACTTAGGTTCAAATTCGTAGATGAGCCCCGTGGGCCTAATGCTTAGCTCATTTGGTTAAGGCAGTCCTCTTTTAATTTGAAGGTCGAAGGTTCAAACACTCGTAGCCACCGATCTTTATTGTTTGTTAGTTTTTTGCTCCCAGAAACAATGCGTGCTTAATTTCTTAGCGAAAATCTGTTTTTGAAAGTGGAAAATCATTTTTTAGCGTCAGTGGTCCTCGAGAATGGGTACATCCGACTTTTTAAATCTTACAGCAGCGCAACAACGTGACTACGATCCCATTGCTTTGTTTATATACTCGCCGATACGTCGCTGCTCCGTATCAACGCAAAATGTTAAAGTTTCTAAAACTATGTGCAATATTTGCGGTATGCACTGGAGCCGATTTACGTGCGCCGCCGGGCGGCCCACTTGAGGCTGACCGTAATCATGTCACTGAAGGTCCGAGTCGGAAAGTTCCGAATAGCGGCGGTGCAAGTCCGGCTCGTAGCGTCCAACAAAATCATGTCGCAGCAAGCCCTGGACAAACGGTCGCGAATCGTGTCGCCGAGGGTCCTGCTTGGAATGTCCAGAACCATTTTGCCGCCGAAAACCTGGGTCGCAGTGTCCAACAAGGTCGTGTCGCCGAAAGCCCGAGTCTAAATGTGCAACCAAATCGTGCGGTAGAAAGCCCCGGTCGGAACATCCAACAACAGAATCATCTCGCCGAAAGCCCCGGTCGGAACATCCAACAACAAAATCATCTCGCCGAAAGCCCAGGCCGGAATGTCCAGCAAAGCCATTTTGGTCCCAGTAAAAGCCCCGGCGGTCAAAGTAGACACAATTGGAACCCCGCCCAGCTACGTGGTTTCCAGCGAGAACACGCCCAGAGGCAAGCGTGGCTCGCGGCGCGCAAGAACTGGAACTGGAAGAACCAGAACTCGTGGTCGGCGCAGCAGCATCAAGAGTGGCTTGCCGAGCAAAGCGAGTGGAACGTGTACGACCTAGCGAACCCGGACTGGACGCAAGCGTCACCCGACTACAGCAACTGGTACCAGGTGCCAAGCGTCGGCAGCTGGAATCCGATCGGGAGCGGTGGCTACAATGATTTGTCCACATTGTTCCAGCAGTTGATGAGCGGTGGAACGCCGGATTTTTCTACACGGTTTCAAAATCTGATGAGCGGACGTTGAAGTTTCAGTTGCTGACAAATGCAGTGTGTAAAAATGGTCTACAGTGATGCTGTAAAGAAATAACGTCATTAAAATTTAGATTTTCTACACCATTTCTATCAAGAGTATGCATCAGCATGTACGCAATTTTCCACATACACATAACGTCACAATAGCGTTATTTTTGTGAATCGCTCCCTCTAGTAGTGACATCATTTATGTACGGCTCCACGCAAAGCGCACATAAGAGACAAGCATTGTTTTGTGTGTTGTGTTTAAACGTTGATGCATATTTTGTAGGGATTGCTAATCAGCGTGAAGTAAATGAGCGGAATTCAACAATCAAGCGATATAACGATATTTCAGAATAAAGGAAGAAAATGGTCGTAATAGTCACAACAATAAAGCGGGCATAATGGCCAGAAAATTGTAGACCTTCCAGCCGATGTGAATATGTTATTTGACTTCACCGGTTTAATCTCAGTTTGACCTGAATTTTTGTGTGTCTTCCGTTGTTATCCATAAATGATGTAAACCAAAATTTTTAAATTCGAAAACAACTCTTAAAATTATAAATGCTCTAATGTGTAATAGGCTATCTTTCACATAGTGTCACGTTTAGAATCCCCCTGCCTCCTCCTTAGCCGTTTGCGTCAATTATTCATGAAGCTTATGGTTACAATTACCGCCGTGCGAAATACGAGTAACAACACTGCAATCACACGATCTTAAAACAGTTCAAATTTTATTTAAAAAATTTTTTGCAATAAAAGCCTCGAATCTCCCGTTGAAGCAAAATTTTTTCTTCTTTTTTGCAAGAAATGGTGATGACGTTGTAAAAACTATAAGCAGTGCGTCACAGCGAGTTTGCGGCCAAAATCGGCAGAGCCATTTGTCAAACTTCAACGGATTTCATCGTGTAATATATATCTTGTGCTGAAGCAGACGCCTGTACTGTACTGTACTGTATTGTACTCGTCTGACCAGTTAGCTATCCTTTTTCTTCCGCTCTACGCGCTCCAGGCAGGATGCAAAAATTGGCAAACATTTTGAAATGACAAACTGATGTCAAAACCGATTTGTGCTCAAACCACTGTTGCGCTGGTTTTGGTGGATATAAGATAAAAAATTTTCATCGAAATTACTTTTGACCGCACCTGGGTTATTTTTAGGTTGTTTTAAGCAAAAAATTGTCAATTGGAATGTCATGTCAATTGTCAAATGGTATCTTGTCCGAGAAGGCTATTTTGATGGCCCGTAGCATCCGAATTTGAGCAGTTTTGTAGAGCTATCAACGCTCATTTCGGCAAGCTGGGGGCTACTCTACATAGCATAAGCCGGTATACCGCGTAAGCTTCAGAGACAGGGCGCTAAAATATACTTCAATATTTAGGCAAAGCGCATAAAGTGACATAAATTCTTAGCTTGAAGAATACCTTGATCACTGGCGTCATTTCACATCTTGTCTCACACACACAACAACGCGACTGCTCATCGCAGATCGGTGAAACTTCTTTCGCATTCGTACATTTATGACGATGCGTAAAAAGTCGACTTTTTCATTCAAAAATGAGGTAGTGCTATTTCAAGAAAAGCGAATGAGAAAACTCAACTTTTCTCGACGGATTAGTAATCTCCGCCAAAAACTGCATGAAGTTGCTCTCCCGAACTTCTCTGTAGGTGCACTCTACCGAGAGTTCAATGTACAGGGTGGGCCCATGTAGATGCATGAAAATTGACACTTTTTCAACCGCCATTTACGAACGACGCACTTTTGTGCAAAGCCACAAATATCAGCTTGTAGGTGAGAAAATATGTCATCTTTTTTGTACCGACAACTTTCTTGCAGCATCTTTTGTGCACGCGCAAGACGCAAAAAATTTCAAGGTGGGCCCAAGCAGATGTTTTACCCTATTGTTCTATGATACAGCATTACCTTACCTACTGTTTCAAGCAGAAACTGATGTTTAGCAATCCGGACTGTATCGTCTATAGTTCTCTCTATATATAGCCCAAACCTGCGTCTGCGTGCTTGAAGATTGCACTCGTGACAATTTGCTTTTCATTAACGTGGCTTCGATCGTCAGCGATGCCCGAGGCATTACTTTGATAAATTTAACAGGACTTATTATCCTCTTCAAGCGTGCGCACCTGACGCACAAAGGGGCAATTAATTAGGAATTACTTTGCGTCTTGCCCCATACAAAATAGCTCTGCCACGAAGAGAAACATTCGAGCGAAACATCGTGAACTGAGATGAGAAACACAAACGTGCATTCAACAAGGTGGAAGTTTAATACGCTCCAACGAGAATGAACACAACACTCGTAGGCACCAACGGAATATCGGAGACAGCTGCTAGTTCCACACTGTCGCCGATAGACCAGAACTCACTGGAGGTGTGCAACCTCCAACTCGCCGCAAATATCACGACGATTCCGCTTGGAATCGTCGGCCTGATCGGTAACCTTTTTGTCTTCGTTTTCATCGTTCGAACGAAGAAGATGCGCACGAAGTTCTTTTTCGGTCTCCTTCATCTGAACGCCGCTGACGCCGGTAACAGCTTGATGAACGCCATGATGGGGATCAAGCGCGTCTCGCTCTGCATGCGCGGCATTCCCGAGACGAGCACGCCACTGAGCTGCCTGCCGTGGTTCTGCGTCACCTACTTCTTCATAAACGCGTCGCTTTCGCAGGCCATCTGCCTCGGTATCGATCGGCTCATCGCGGTCGCAGCGCCGCTTCGTTATCCGACAATCAGCGCGAAGCGGATGCAGATCGCAAACGCATTCGGCTGGCTCGTTCCGACGATGATCCTTTGTGCGCTCGCTCCATTCGTGAATACGGCGCCCTTGATCAGCAACTGTACGAATGGAATGCTCTGGCCAGCGTTCGTCACCAATGGTCTCGCCGCGCTCGACATCACTCTCGCGCTGTTGGCGGTCATCATCTACCTCGCGATCGTCGCTGTGCTACGAAGCCGACTTGCCGCTGCGAGAAAGAACGGTTTGCATTCGTAGAACTGAATAAGTATGCGGCCAGGTCGACCCGTTCGAAATTTCCGTCGGGGCACGAAAAAAGGAATACAGGCACAATCTCTTGAAGCAAAACCGAAAATCGTAATATAAGAAATTTGCTTCCGTGTCTCCTAACTTTCCGGCGAGGAGTCACGAGCTTCTGTTTGGGAGGCCCAATTGGTCCCTCGCAGCTCCCGAGCTCGACCAGTTGAAAGCTACGTTAGTCGATACCAAAACGCTATCCTGAAGACCCACTCTCCAGTAAAGGGAAGGAAAAAGAAAAGACTGGAATCAGGAGGCTGCGCGATATGTAGGCGAGCCATTTGGGGAAAGCGCGGGGTCTTTCCGACCAGTTTGTGACCATCCTTTTATACGTTTATCTCACGCAATTCCAGGGGGTGCAAGACAATGAATGAGCGTCTGAGTTTTATTGGAAACGACTTCTTTGCATAGGTGAGAGTGTCGACGCGTTAAAGAACAAACTTCAGTATCGAGCAACGGTGACCGGCTTCTTGCTCGTCGCCGTCTACACGTTCATGTATCTTGCGTCGGAGATTTACATCTTTCTAACCGGCCTCCTCTTGCCAAATGCTGTCATGAAGGCGCGTTTTCAACTACTCGGCATTTGTCTTCTGCTCCTTGGCATTAACACATCGTTCGTCATTTTGATTGCTCGCAACACTGAGCTCAGAAGTTTGCTGAAGCGCATATTGTGTTGTCGCAGCTACGTGTCTAAGCAGCCGAGCAACGCAGTGGTGCCACTCGTGACCATACCGAAGTCGGGCTCTACCACACCCGTTCGCGTTGTTTCGATTCCGCAAGTCACTGTTTAGTTTTCAAAACAGTGTGTGGGATATATTACGCGTTCGCGATGATTATATACATGCTCTGATCTGATTGGTTTATATAGTACGCTCTTCGTACGCGCACGAAAATAAAGCAAACTTCAGACTGGTCTATTTCTTGAAAGCTCAAGCGCTCATAACTGAAACTATTTTGTCTGTAGGCATTCCCAACATGGTATGGTTTAAAATTTTTTGTCATCGATGGTTTTTATCATAAGAATTTTTAGGCTCATTGACACACATTATGTGAACTTGTTTTCCGCATAACTCCTAAACGCCTGGATGGATTTGGCTAAAATTTAGTGTGTGCACTCCACACACGGTGTGCCTCAAAATTTGTTGTCATCGATGGTTTGCTTACCATAAGCGGTTGCAGACCCACTTACACATTGCGTCAGTGGCCCTCGAGGATCCATACATCCGACTCGTTAAGGGAAAAACTGTGAATTGGCAAAATTATCCTAAAAACCGGCCGTGTGCGCGCACGAGTGGGGCTCGACCGGAGGGTGTATGGACGAAAAGATGCGCAATTGTCCTAGCTACATTTTACGTCTGGAACTCTCCGCTGGGTGTTGCCTCTAGCTCAAACGCGAGCTAAAAGAGTTAAAAGTTTTTGACTATTGCCAATTGATGGAACTTCACGGGCTATAAGATGGTTATTTTAGTTTATCGTCAAGTACTGTCGTTTGTACGGAATGCCACTTTTGCCAATTGATGGAAGGTGCCAAGTCGCAGTTTTTCCCGTGTAAAGGTTACAATGATGTTCCTTTCTTTTCTTCTACCAAAAATGTGCAGCCAATTGAAGCTCAACGCAACCATTGATCTAGTTCTAATTTCTACTGACGCGTTTTAAACGCGATATTGCGGCGCACTATTGATGATGTCGGCATTCATCATTTTTTTCTTTCCCGGGGCCTGCGTTTTCTGTGTCTCGCCTACAGTTTTAGCTTTGTTTGTCACTTTTTTCAGCACAGGTCGATCGCTCGCACCAAAACGATGGAAGCTTCAGCCGCAAGCATCTGCTGCTGCTTGTGTAAAAACAGGGACGTAGCCACCATAGAAGCTGGCGGAACTATAGCTCACCTCATTGGGTTTGACAATTAAAACAAAATGATGAAAATTTTCACTACTTCCACGAAACCAAAGCAGAAAACATTATCAGCAGTATGCACGCACTATTATGTCACGTCTGCCTTTGCTCAGCTCCACCCAAGAAAAAATCTTGGCTACGTGCTTCAAAAACGCCTTCGGAAGTGACCAGTCTCCGCCACCGGGCGCACCACAAGGGAGGTCCAGCGGCGACCAAGCGGACGGTCGCGCTCGGTGTGCTTCCACTCATTTGTCTTCACGTGATCGCTCTGCGACGCAGGCTTCATCTTGGACGGCGACAAGTGTCGTTCCGGACATCCTCTACGTGAACGAAGACGAAGTCTACCTAGTAACCGCTGACGGCTCGGGCCTCTACCATTCACCCTGAAATGACCGGAATTCCATGCAGTACTCTTCTCGAGGAAGGCAAGGCAATCAGCGATCCATTTGTCAATTTTGACATGTTCATTTCTAAAACTGTCTTTCGTTTGTATTTTGCTTGGCTTTCTGTACTTTTCTGTAACCCTAATGAATCACTGGTGTTGCGAGGACTACGTTTTCTAGACACAAGCTGATTGATAAGTGAGTTTCACCATGCTGTTCGTTTCTGACTATGATTCTACATTGTTTTGTTCGCTGGGCTAATAAAAGACGCGACCTCGAAAGGAAGGAACTCACGTGCAATTTATGTAACGTTGTAACTGTTAGGGAAGTACGGCTTTGGTCAGCCTCAGAGAGGCTGGGTTCCGGCCAAAACTCCAAACCGAACTTCGGCTTTTCATCCGAAACGTAAAATTTCCAAATTTTCATCTAAATGTTAGCGGGCAGATACGTACGTATATCGATCGAAAGTATTGCAGCTATTTATTGTACTGTGTGCGTACTAGCAACGGTATCCAAGGGTTTCTAGGGCTACCGCAACAACGAAAAATGTCTGTGCAAACTCATATATTAGCAATATGAAGGGAGTTTTGCTTGGATTTGTAAGCTACGTCATCGGCTATCTAATAAAAGGGGTTTATCCTGGGAAGGCGAATTGGCTCTTGTACTAACAGTTAAAAGCTAAACTAAGGACACATTAACATAAATTAACCCTAATCCGACCTCTAGCTCCTGCCGGAAGAGAAGCAAAAGGGACAAACAGAAATCACGTCTTCACTAATGCAAATTTTGAAGCTTCGAAAATGTGTCACATTATATCTGGTAAATTGCGACGCCTAGCACATTGAAGTTGACGTCATTTCTCCAGATCTGCAGTAACCTGCCCATCACCCACTAACTCACAAAACTAGCACATTCTTTTCCGGACTTTACTAACTTTATTTACCGTTACGTAAAACACAAAGCACGACCGTTTCTCATTGCTGCTTCACGTTCAAGAATGCCCCTTCTGCCTTCGCAATCGTGTTGGCAACATCGCGATCAAAACAACATCGGATTCCATCGATAAATGCTAACGAATATGGCGTGGTGTAAAGTACACGTACATGAAAGCACCCATTCGTTGCATACATGCAATGGGCGTAAATTTAGCTTATGTGTGCGAGCGCCAGCTGTACATGTAGTCTGGAGATCAAAATACACCAAAAGCCAAACGCGTCTAAAACACTACAGGATTTTGCTAGAAAGCTGCTCGTAACCTGAGAGATATGTCACCTCTTGGAAGTATTTCTTTTTCAATGCCAAGAGAATACGTAGTCAAAATCGTCATAAAATGGCAAGAGACGCAAAACGAAAAAAATTCAAATTAAAACGTTGAAAATGAAAAAAAAATCATACAAAATATAACAAATCGTAAAAACATAAAAATAAAACTTTGAATAAAATAAATAAAAAATAAATGTAAATAAAATATATAAATAAAACTAAAAACATAAAACTCAAAAATATTCAGAGCTGTAATTACGCGAATTTGGATGACATATTTTGATTCGAAAAGTACTTCCGTTTGGTGGCAGTAGTAAAAAGGGAAATGGAAGATTCCGTGGTCACTGCGAGCGCACGCTTATTTCGCCGGCGACTCCTTTGGCTTGTCGCAGCACGATTCGACGTTCTTCTCCTGCGTGACGACGACAACGTGCTCGCACGGCCAGTGGTTTCCGACGAAGAGCAGATAGCCGACCGCCCCGACGATTGCACCTACAAACGAGCATTCTTGATTTTTTACACGTCTGACTCACTTTAGAACCTAGATATCGTACCAATGTAGGGTCCGAGGATTGGCACCCAGAAGAAGTACTTGCCGTGCCTGAAGGTATTGATTTAGTGTTTTTCTGGACATTTCCGAATCCAGTCACAAATAGTGCATACACGAATGGGAGTGTCTTCCATCCGGCTATCGCTGTGAAGACACGCGGGCCGAGATCGCGTGCTGGATTGATCGCGTAGCCGCAGTTCATGCCGAACGACATGCCGATGGCGCCGACGACGAGTCCGACGAGAAGCGGAATCAGATGCTTCGGAACGGCCATATTGCGTGGATCGCAAATTGCCAAGACGAGACCGACGAGAAGGGCCGTGCCGAGGATCTGCAGAGAGATCACGAAAGTGCGTGCTAAAAAATTGCTGCGAAACGTCGCCACAAATCATGCAGGGGCACCGCTAGCAGAGCAAGCTATCGGGCAGGTCAGGAAAAATGAACTGAAATCATTAAATCAATTTATTTAAATTTAATAAAATAATTTATCAGGTTTGCGGATCAGAGAGAAAACTTTGCGTGGACCAACCTTGCTAAGCCTTGGACCTGTCGCCGCTCGGGTTGTCACTAGCTTTAAACCTCAATTCGCTTCATCGAAAAGCCCGTCGTTTGTTTTGTGAAAATTAAATTTCCTCAAAGTGCAGCTTCGAAAATCACAAATCAATGAATGCTTGCCACGGACGTTGTCAGAAATCACCAATAACCAACTGTTTTGACGACCCCTCGGTAGTCCTCCAGTAAAAACATTTTTCTCGAAAAAAAAGTGATTTTAAAGGGTCAAGTAGGTAATTTTAGTGACAGTTGTGAAACAAACTGCGCAAGTAATACTTTGTCTACGCAGTCGTGTAGTAGCTCGTTTTGCTCCTCAAAGCATGGAG
>JAQGBB010002259.1:0-11280 GCA_034691745.1 Prismatolaimus dolichurus | reverse complement strand
GCTGGCTCGAGGTAGTTGGAAGGCACAAGACCTCGTTTTCCGCCACTCTCTCCAGCGTAGAAACCATCCTTACGAACATCGCCGTACACCATGATAATATCGCGTTCGTGAAAAGCCAACTCAAGCTATAACGAATAGAGCACTGCATGCAAAGGAGTATCACTCACCAGTAAAACACCTACATCCGCATCGATATTCGGCGACGCCGTCTTCGGGTCGTAGTCGTAGAGAGCGATCATGCGGCGTATAACGATCTGCGGTGTTGCCGGCTGCTCCGGCATCTGCCGACGTGGTTGCTTCGGTGAACTCGTAGAATGCCGCTGGCGCTCGGGCAACGGTTGCTGGCTGTTGATGACCGATGGTCGGTCGCCTAGTTCATCACTTCCGGTCAACGGACGGCGATGCCGCTGCTGTGGCTGTCTAGAAAACGAATCGACGATGATCTGCTGGTTTGTCTGCTAAGTCGCCATTTTATACAACGGAAGGGGTTACAATCGTTCCCCCAAATTTGGTTTTCTCCACAAGATAGCTTCCCCCACAAAATGATACCGTAAATTTTCACATAATTAGAAAATCTTCGTACATTCACACAATCACATAATCATACATTTATCAAAATATACCAGTTTATCATATCATACATAGATAAAATATATTATATATCATGCATATCCTATCTATATGTTAAAAGCGTGATGTAACATATATTATAGCGTGTACCATATATCATGTCATATACTATATAATACGCTATATATCACTAAGCGAAAAATTGTACGACGAATTACGGTATTTTAGTGAAAAAATCATTTTGAGAAGGAAAACGAAGTAGGGAAAGTGATTATACACCAACGGAACACTTACAGATTGTGGAAGTCGTCATAAACTGCCGGCTCACTGTGCACCGGAGCTCGCCCAAATGGATGACCACCCGCTAGCGGCAGCCTTCCTTGCCGATCAAATGCTGCCAGTGCCGACGCCGACATCGGCGCCTGCCCCCGATCAACGAGTCGATTCGCCACCATCATCATAACCTCACTCGACCGCGACAGACGTGCACTCAGTGTATGCGGTCGTTCATCAACGCGGTAGCGATCTGCTGGCATTCTCCGATCAACAATCGGCATCGCATATCGCTCGGACATTGATCCGTCACTATGCAAGCTCATTTTCCGCCGTCGCAACTCATGTTCATCGACCTCAACCTCGCGTGGTGACCCCAGAGGTGAAAAAGCGGTAGGAGGCACACTGAAGAACGGAGCCACATCAGTCCCAGCCACATATCCCAGTCTCTCTGCAGACGAAGCAGAAGCACCGCCCCCACTTGGCGGTGTATTCGCATAGCTTCCATACGCATAACGTGGTGACGGTGAGTCAAAGTCACCCCCATTGTAGTAGAGGTTGCCAGCCCCGCCATTGCGAGCGAAGGTGCGATAAGCCGGTTCACTAACGAGACTCGAGTCATCCGGCTCGTCCTGGTTCACGTCGTAGTCCAGTGAGTAACTCTTCACTTGTTTCATACGAGCTTGCCTCCGCATCGCAGTCGGGTTGAGTGCAGGCACAGCATCCGCGGCGAGTACCCGGCGTATTGCCGGATCACTTCCGTGGACATTCCAGGGTATCCGTGGGTCCGCTGGTCGATAACCGCCTGCGTAGTCATGTTCTGGCAGCTGCGAGACGTTGCTGCCAGCTGCGGCCACGTGGTAGGGACTTGAGACGAGTCTTAGACGTTCGAGTTCTTCTCGTGAAGAAGAAACCATAGCTGGGGGTATCATGGCGCCATCGTCGACGCCGTATGCAGCGACGTTCCTCGCCTGCAAAGCGGGGGGAGTTTCCAGCTTCACTCACTCAATCGACTGTATACACGGCTGTCCGCTGAGCAGAAACAGAATTTGCTTACAGAGCAAATTAAAAAGATGCCGGTTCGGCTTTCGCGCTTTTACTGTACGCTAGCTAAACATCGAAGCAACCATCCATCCATGCGTGGTCCCGCCAGCTTGCGTGCAAGCTCGGTTGGTCTGTTTGCACGAGCTCCGTGTGCTAGTTGAAAGTAAATACTCTCCTTCTGTCTACCTCTTCCTCCCTCACTCTGCGTGCTAGCCATGATCAGAAACTTTGCTTCTCCAGCAAATGTAATTAAAACATGTAAAAACCGACATCGCCGACTACCAATACCAACGGAAGCCCTGTCGAGCAATATCGATCTTCGTGTTAGACCATCAAGTAAATGGCGTCAAAGCCCATGTAGCACGTGCTGCGCATGCCCAGGAGTACGGTGCTTGCTAAAGACCGACTACACCACGCACCGCGACCTGATGCACGTGTGCAGGCTTTTGTGACGCCGTACTGTATGTCAGGCGTTTTTTTCCCCTCGAACCTCCGAAAGTTATTTGCTGCAAACGTGTACTGATTACGGTAGAGGCACCTGAGTCTGCACAGATGCGCGTTGAGCATTGCTGTCTGGCTCTTGACGCGCCAACCCGTACGAGCCTCGGCGACTAATGGAAGCACCCTCGGCTTCTTCGGTGATCAGCATAGACGCCATGTTGTTGCTGCACGAGTGTCGACTGCGCGTTACCGGAGGTGGAGACGGTTGCTCCTAGAATCGTAAAATGCACACAGTGTTTATTGGTCAGACTCGGAGCTGCAGCTCCGAGTCTGACCAATAAACACTGTGTGCATTGGTCAGACTCGGAGCTGCAGCTAGAACTGGAGATAGAGGGAGGGAGAACAGCTGAGAAGCTTACAGAGAGACAAAGGCTATAGCTTTGAGCGAAACGGCCACGCCTTCGAGCCGTTGCTGCAGCATCTGCAGCCGCAGCGGCCGCCGACGAGCGAGCAAGCACAGGCGACCGATAGAGCGGAGGCACACGGTCGCTGTCCTCGCCACCACGATGGCGCATGTTCATCATTCTCTCGTGCGAGAGTGACTCAGCCTGTTGGCGTCTACTCGAGTAGCCCCGAGCACCGTGCAGAAGTTCGTGCAGCTCTGGCTCGCTGGTCGCTTTGCTTCGTCGCGGCGACACTGTCGGTGGATTAATGTTTCGACGCGCGCTCGAAGGGCTGCCGCCAAACGGTGGATAAAAGTTGGGAACCCTGAAATTCACCATATTATTTGGGTCAAGGCGCAATCACTTTAGCTGCGGGTATAATGTCCGGTGTGCCAATTTTGGCGCAGGTGGTACACCACGTCCAACAGCGCGATATAGACTGTCTGATACTACTGGAACGCGAGCTAATCATTTCTTTTTAAATCCTTCGTACTTTGCATTCAACCAGGCAGGGCTCTTCAACCTTTACCCCTACCGGCCCCAATTTACCCCGAGCGACTGTCAAGCACCGCATGTCAAAAACGCTCTCCCAGCTAAAATAGAGGCGAAATTGTAAAATTTCTTCGGCTCGCTCCCTCTCGAAATTAGGTGATATTTTGATCATTATTTCATCGAAAATCTGAAATTTTTCTTCGGTTCGTTCTGCTCGCCGAAAGCGACATGGATATGGCAAAAATTCAACTGCCAAAAGTGCTGTCGGTGTGTCCCGACCGAGGTGGGTCGTAAAATATTTTACCCCAAGCCGAAAAGGTTGAAAAGCCCTGTCGTAAGGATTGTTTCCAGCGAACGCACTCGAATGGGCCTGCCCACTCGACTGGAGCTTACATGGTGCACGCTACAGACCAGCCTACGTCAGCAGAGTAGAAACCGAAAATTGTAAGCAGCTCCAGTCCGAAGGACATATTAACGGAAGCTGTTCAGTTCATGCCAAGTGCTGTCCGTCCTCGTGCGTTTCTACAGCTAGCTTTTTCTCAGCGAGCGAAGCTAGACGCCAAGCGGAGTTTCACTTTCTAGTACAAGGTTTCTAGCTGGGCTCCTTCGGTCGGATAGCTGAGCCAGCAGCGCAAAACAAAGACAAACAATCAAGGCTCGATTGCCCCCGAAACACGTCACATAATATGGACGTATAAGTAGTGCGTGTCATTTGTGCTGCAGATGATCGATCGTGAAGCGATACAAGTCCGACCGGCAGAGATCGACGGGCTAACATCAAAGACACTGCAGGGTTCAGCTAGATAGCTTTGCGCTCGCTGGGCGGCGATCGCGCCAGTTTGCGTGCATGCATGAAGTGAAAACAATTGTTAAGCTCACGCGAGCTAGCTCTGCCTTCAGCTTGCGCACCAAAGCGGGGAGCTAGTGAGCAAGGTCCTACAGTCTACCACGAAAAAGCATGACAGAGAGCTTTAGCAAATAAATGAAAAGCTCGAAGGCTAGTGTATGTGAAGCAGCCGGACGGCTTCGCTATGACGAAAACCTACTCTTTAGGACGCCAGCTTGAATACGAACGTTGAAGACGTAAGCGAGATCTCTTTGCCAAAGACATTGTCTAGAGCGACCACTATGCGGTGCCAGGGTGGATCGCTGTCCGCCTCGTCTCTTCACTTTCACTCCATTCGGTGAACGTGAGCGTCCGAGATGACAGTCGTTTGAGCAACTCAACGAATAAGCGGCTCAGTCGGACAGCGGATGGGCTACGCGTCACATTTTCCTGCGGGCGGCAGCTAGACACCTGCATTGCATGAGCTTTCGATGTTTGCAATGTATGCAGCTGATTGTAAGAACCTCATTCGCTTGACGTTCGGGCGTTTGATGAGAGAGTACGCAAGCAAATATAGACGGACTGACGTAAGAGTCAATTAATAGACGCAAATTTAGCTAAAGGGCTCAGCACAAAAAGTCAACTCTAAACATAGTTGGATAATTTCAAGCATAAAACGCAGCTAACCGAGTCAAATCCCATATCTACACATAGGTCGTTCGTGTCCATGAGCTTTTGATGCACGAGCACTGTGTGAACAACTTTTAATATAAAACTCAAAATAGTTTTATTAGCACATGTAATATCGGTGCATATGCCGGGTGGGGCACAGAATCAGAGTAGCTTTTACGCACCTTCGCGAAGCAGCCAACACAGGAGTTGTTGATCCGTAAAAGACTTCACCCTCCGTTGCACCCTCAACGAGAGAAATACGACGCCTTGCTTGCTGCGGTGGTGAGTATGCCAGTGGTGGCGGCTCGAAAGACTGCTTGCGGAGTCCTCTCGCAGAGTCAGCTAACGAAGGCTCCGAACCATGACGTGGCGACACGTGCTGCATAGCATAGTTTGTCCGTTGGCAGTTTGCTCCTAAAAGAGCCAAAACACTTCTCATGGGATGCGAATGAGGGAGGATAATCGGATAACGGAGAGAAAATCAGCGACGATCAGCTAATATGAAGTATTTAGTGTTTCAGTGTCCACATTTGAGCTTTTCTATTTCGACACAAGGAAGCATTTTGGCTTCTATAGGAGTGATGACTTGGGGACATAATGCGCGAGGGATGCTCCGCCCGGCACCGTCCGTTCGTTTTAAAACGAATTTTCGGACAAGAAAGCTAAGCGAAAGCTAAATTCAATTTCCATCTGCCGTCTTTTTCGTCTTTGATCATCGACGCGACGAATCAGTTTGTGCACGTGTGAAAGGAATTTATGTCCGGGAAAAAAAGTTAAGCGCCAACATAGCCGACGGTTCTACTCATTTCCTGCAGACTTCTTGATGTGAAACATTTCTTTCAGCTCAGTAAGCTTAAATTGAAGACACAAATAGGACATGTGCAGCTAATTGGTTCGAGTGAACGGGCTAATCACGAACGACATGGGACTCACTAGATGCGAAAAAGCCACCCTCAGCTCGCGATGCTGAGCTTTGCTATATCTACGCACTGATTGACATTCGTTTGCATTTGACCCTGCCTGCAGGCAGATCACGTCTAGACACACATGTGTAAGCTAACACCACGTGTTACATGCATTTTCTAGCTATTGTATATTCTTTCTAGGAGACAATTGAACACATTTGATCCTCCGTAAAATGACCTAAATGTAGCTAGCCTACGCTATGGATAAAGCCGGCCTCCCGCCAGCCACCGACGACATGAACCGCGATGATCTTGCCTAAAAATAGCTCAACGGTTCGCTGGCTAGGTTCCCTACGGCGTCGCGAGGATGAGCCCCCGCTAATAACGAGTGATTGGAACCTTTGTAATTAGAGTCTGTACGGGACACGGATAGCATGCGAAACTCAAGAGTTTATATTGATTTAGTTTTTAGGGGCCTGCCATAAAAGACGTTCAAAGCTAGGGAGGGGGTGGGGTCTGGGAATTCAATTTTTTTGAGGACATTTTCTACGTTCAGCACATAAATGTCCAAACAAGCTTGGGGGAGGGGGTCCTAAAATCCAAATGTTTCTCGGACGTCTTTTATGGAAGACCCCTTATAGTAGTAACGTGCAATACACAATACCTCTTTCAAGCTCGCCCGAGAGTTGTGAAGGCACGTCAGTGCCGAGAGCACCTCCTGTATAGTTATTAGCCGTTGTGAGCGGACTCTGTTTGATAACATCAGCGCTGCGATCGTGTTCTTTGTAGAAGCTGCGCTCGTAGTGATGCGCAACTTGTTGACTCTGCAACGACGCCTGGATATGTTCACCCGGAATCGGTTGCACCTCATCGTCCGCGCTGTAGCTCTTTCCGCTGTGCCAGAACTGCGCACGTCGTCTGGCGAGCAACGTTCGCAGCTGATTTCCACCAGAAGCAACCGCAGCTTCGACCTCCATTCTTGCAGGCTCCACTCTTTAGGTATAGCAATGACGCAGTTTGACAACAACTAATAAGCAGTCAACACACGACGCAGCGCTAGAAAAGAATGGCGTCTCGAATGAGAGATAGCTCATCAGTACGCGGAGCGTGCGGGCCATACTGGAGCGAGGGACAAGCATATGCGACGTCACTCACGAAAGTGTGGCCAACACGGCCTATATTTCGAAGTGACGTAGGGGAAGGAGGGTCAAAAGTCGTCTTCGCATGTGCGCTCGCTTCGTTTGCTTAAAGATGCGATTCGGCAAGTGGGCAAGCACAGCAAACGGTCTCCTGCGAATTCGAAATGCAGATTCGGGCACCGTTGCAGCTTAACCTGCTCAAACGCTCCGCACTGGTCGGCGAAAAGCACGGATCATTCCTTCACTCCATCGTCATCCATCGCATCCCTTGGCGGGCAGTCACATCGCTGTTAATCAAGCTACTTCACTCGCTTGCATGCTTATCGCACGCGATGCATGCAACTGAGAACCGCGTGACCTCCACGGCAGAAAGGTCTTCGCGAACACGGTCATTATTGCCGCCGTGCCATGCGCTGCTGCAGAACGTGGTTCCTATTAATTAATACTTGAGTGCGTTCTAGCTAGCAATTGTCAGGGTAGCCATCACGCAACAGAGACATGATATAGTGACGAGTCGGCCGTAGCATAGCTACGTGCGAACCCCGAAGTCGCGAACTAATCACGTAAAAAGAACTCGTTGTTGGGTGCCGTTATTATTATCGGGAAAGGGAGCACGCCACTCGATCGGCCGTGGGGCCGGAGCAAAAAGTGCCTCGTAGCTCGAAGCGCACGCTTTCTAATCTGCTCGCCCACACGCGGCGGCAGAGTCGGATGGAGCTACCTCGTGTTCGTGTAAATACTAATGAAGAAAGCGCCTGCGAGTTACACGGAGGACACAATAATGGCTCGTGCTCGCAGGTTTCCCGTTCCGCTCTACATATGGGCGAGCGGAAAGGGTAAAGCTAAGCCATCGGACACGAAGCGAAAAGTAATACTTGGAGGTAACTAAAGCGAATAAATCAATCGAAGTTTTTGCCGCAGCTACGTGCGCAGCTGCAATGCACAGTAATGCGTACGTAGCTCTCCCTTTCTGCTCAGCTTTTTGCATGAAGCTCGTCCGAGAAAGATGCAAGCTGCACGATGGACAGCTAGGTGTACCCTTCCTTTCTTGCGGAAGCACAAAGCGGTCGGTCGACCTGCACTCATACACGCGGGAACAGATGGAGCCTGAGATGAGGAAGAAAGTGATGCACCAGGAACGGAGAAGCGAAGAGATAACGCCGTCCGTCTCCAATAGCTGCTGATGGTTGGTTTACGTTTAGGTGTACCCGCCTGCTGGCTAGCAAGAGAAGCTGCTATCACTCATGCGCAAATGACAAGCCTCTTGCGTATTTCTTTCGCTCGAAAACGGCGCCGCAGAGAGAAACTGAGGAGACATGCAGACATGTGTTCGGTGAGCCGACTGACAAAGAACTTTCCGTGAAACGAATGCAAGGCGAGAGCTTCGCCTCTTATGTACTTCCAGCTTGAAACCGACCTTTTCCGTCTGCGAAGCCTTTCGTCACGCTGAAGAGTTTGAAGCTTTCTAAAAAGTGAGACGTGAAACACACTGACTGATTGGTCGACCGAACTCACTGTCCGGGACGCGACAGAAAGCAGCGAAGCAGAAATTCTTTTCCCCTCAATTCAGTTCCTTCTTGTGGGCTGAATTTGATAAGGCGTGGTAATTGGTAGTGCGTCTCGTTGGATGACGTCGATGACCGACCGCTCATGCATGCGGATAAAGCTGCAACTGGCGACTGCTGTTCGTGTTAGCTACCTGTCCCACATTGCACGTTGGAGCTTTCATATAGCGAGAAAACTTTTTCTAGCTTATTATTTCGCACTAGGTTATCCTCTGCTGCTCCTCGAACCGTATCCGCTTTTGGCTTTATTAGCATTAAATATTAATCAGCAAACGTCGGTGACTGCATCGGTTTCAGTGTTTCACACCGACCCAACTTAAAGCAGAACCTACCTAATCGCATATTCTCAGAGCGTCGTATCGGTTTTGACGAAGCTTTCTCGCCTGCTCTTCAACATCGGTTTTAAAACTTTTGCGTCATCAGACACACTGTGTGTACTCAAGCTCCGTCCATGATCCAGATCCTGGATTCCAGAGTGTCGGACCCATTAGCATCCGTTGGGGACCCATTAGCAGCCTTTTCGTTCGGTAAAAATTCGTTTATAACAAATCAAAACTTAACACGGAAGAAGCACAGATCAACAACAGCAACAATGAGCACAAAATGTTTCAGCTTACACAACAAAAAAGATGGAAATGGCACTAACAATCGTCGTCGTCGTCGTCGTAGTTCGTTTGTCGTCTTTTACTGGAAGTCGCCCAACACCAACGTCATGGAAGCCTTGCATAGCGAGAGGCAAAAGTATGGGTAACAAAGTTGAGATTCCATGCCGCATCCCAAACTGGAACGCAAACACCGACTCTGCGAAGCAATGTAGAGAGTAGGCTAGTAGCCTGGCGCCGTGCGAGGTGGAGGGCAATGAGCGCATGACCCTGGAATACAAAGGTTCACTCTGCTCCTGTGAAATGGATTAAATGTTGCTTTAACCTACCGGGTGGTCCAGGTGGACCTCTCGCACCGGGGGCACTAAAACGGGCAAGTTGGTGAGCTGATATTTGTGAAGCAACGCACACAACATGAACTAATAGCACCAGATACGACCACGACGACACAGTGACCGGCGTAATATTATTTACGCACCCGTCTTTGCCCTTGGCACCGTCTTTTCCTGGGGCTCCGCCGTCACCCGCGTCGCCTGGCTTTCCGTCAGGACCTAGATATAAAGGTGCCGTAACGGTAATCGAGAGCCATTTGCGAGCTGCGTTTCACACTGAACGTACCTGCTTTACCGCCTTCACCAGGTTGGCCTAGAAAAGAAATCAGCACGTCCACTATCGTCAAGTCTTGTTGCAGTCCCTTCGTTTTTAGACCACTGACGCACGTCAGTGTGCCTTGTGCAATCGGAGGTGTCTGTCTGTCCATCACATAACTCTCGAACGAAGAGGGCTAGCGGACTAATTCTTTTTTCTGTAGACACCCTAGTAGTCGTAGGGGTGCTTTAAAATTGGTTGTCATCGATGGTTCACTCGGCATAAGTGGTTGCAGGCTAACTTGCACATTAGGTCAGTGGGCTTCGAGGATCGGTACATCCCACTTGTTGTCAAATAATACCGTCAGGTGGAATCGACAGGGATTAATCCGAAAGTACGGCCAAACCTCTAAGTCCTAATGTAATGAACTGCACCTAAAATGCGTTTGGAACCCGCATACTCACCAGATTGTCCCGGTTGACCTAGAATTTCAAAGAGAATTCAACTATCAACAAGCACTGTGCTGCTTCAGAGTCTTCTGCTGAGCAGACTCGATCTCTTACCGTCAGCGCCGGCCGGTCCTAAAGACCAAAGAAAGACGTTTAATCAACTCGGTGAAAAGACCACGTATAAGCAACGTCTATGTTTACTGTTTCGTTGTACCTGGAGGGCCAAGCGGTAAGTCTTTCGGTGGAAACACTGGTCCGTCTTCGCCGGATGGTCCCTGAAATTTTATTTTGAGCAGGGTAAGGTACAAACCATCCGCTGTAGAAGGGCACGGTTTCCTCCATATAAGGCATTTACAGTTGGCAACACTCAACTGCTTCTATAGCGTTTTGGCTATGCCCCGGGATGAGCTTTCTGGCTATGCTGGTCGTCGTTGTAGCTTTCATGTAGCTCGCAAAAACTTTGAAAAACCATTGCAGATATAAAACTAGTTTTGACGCGTTGAAAAGATCTCGCTGAAGCGGAGAAAAGTGCCTTTGAAAAAGGCTGTGCATTTTCGGTTCAAAAATATCGGAAAACAGAAATCGTTATTGGTTGAGACACACGAAGTGTAATGGAATGACCAAGAATGGCTCAACGCAAGAAAATCAGGGCTATTCTATTCGACGATAGTAAAGGTTTGAGACAAAGCTAGGTGCGCGCAACTATATTTACAATTTTCTCTCTTTACAAAATGTTCGATTCACGTGGAGTAAACCGTACTTCCTTCGCATTTTCCACCTTTGTCATACCTTAGCACCGGGTTTTCCAGCTTCACCAGGGCTGCCGTCTTTTCCACGAAGACCGTTATCGCCGATCTTCTCATCCGGGCCTGCGTAAACAACGACACGCACTACATGGGTAGAAGCAACTCAAGGGCTAGAACGTAGCCGCTTTTAGTCATACTGCACGGCGTATAGTGTGTGGTTCGTAAATTTCGTGAAATCTGTGCTTCGAAATTTAGCTTTCAACCCGAACATGAATGTTCACAGCCCGTAGGTGGACTCTCAAGTTCTGACTACAACCCCATGCGAAACCGTGACTACATACAACTGTTTGCATACCAGGTGGCCCTGGCTGACCAGGGGATCCAGCGGGACCTAGACGACGGTGCAAAATGGAAATGCCCAGTTAGGTCAGTACTCACGTCTAATGACGTCACAATCGGAACACACAGACCTTGTGGGCCGGCGGGTCCTACGAAGAAAAAGCGAAAGAGCAGTTATGACAAATG
>JAQGBB010002258.1:0-11283 GCA_034691745.1 Prismatolaimus dolichurus | reverse complement strand
GAGAGAAAACGCGATTTTGACCCCCCCCCCACCCCCGTAGTAGAATTTCTTAAAAATTTGGACCATAGCCACCCCTCCCCCACGATTCTACGTAAAATTTTTCCTGAGCTAAATTAATGTATGTTTACAAACAAGGTTTCTATACTTTCGCCTGCGTCGGAAAACCAAAAAAATCCTTGAAATCCAGAAAAAACCCTGGGTCGCGCCGTGTATGAAAAACGTAGGTCACAAGAAACTGATACCACTTTTATAGACAATATTTTCCGTATCCGGCCAAAATCAAAATTTTTTGTAAAATTTTAAAACAAAATTTGTAAAATTTTCGAGAAATAGCACTATCAAATTCTACGTAAACTTTGATCGGGATCCTCACCCTCCCCCCTAAAACTTAGGTAGAATTTGCGGGCACCCCCCACCCTCTCCCCTTCTCGGAACATAGAATGTGAATGACCCTCTACATCTGCCTTATGCAAACAAAATTTGCAAACGAATCGCACCAGCTTTGTTTGCGAAATGACGTCTGCAAAGCCCGATAGCTTCAACCATGAATTTTCAAACCAGCTACAAATTTTGCAACATACTAAAATATGCGAGCAGTGTTGGAGAAGATCGGTTTTTAGTCGACAGAAATTTTTCATTCGTGAAACTTTTGCTGAAGTTTGAAAAACAGAGCCTTTCGGAAACGATTTTTGAGAATTTTTTGCCAGCGACATTTCTTTTTTAGCCGAAATAATTAACGTCTAGAAAGAGTAAAAAAGTTACACCATCTGCTCTGCTTTTCACTTCTGTCAGTTGCGGCAGCTCAATCAAATCAGGTACTCTTCATGTACCGGTCTCCTTGCCGGGTTTTCTGAAGCATTTTGGTCTTTCAAATGTGGTGTTCAAGCACCTGGCTTTGAGCCCGCATCGACCCATATTGTAAAACGGGTCGTCAACGGCAAGGAAGCCGTCGCGCATAGTTGGTCCTGGCAGATTAGCTTCGACGACAGCGGTCGCTTCGGCAACTGTAGTGGAACCCTCATCAAAGACGTCGTACTCACCGCTGCTCACTGCCTCTGGACATAAGTATAAAGCGCCGAAAATCCTAAAAATTAGACAACTATTGTTAATTTCCTAGTGATCGATCAACTGTTCTTCCTGATCCGATCCGTTCGAGCCGGAAAGCATGAGCTCTCCGTTCAGGAGCCGAACGAAGGAACGATTCCGGTTGTGAAAATCGTTATCCATCCGCTCTACAAGCACACGCAGACACGTTCGAATGACTTCGCGCTGATGAAGCTCCAGAAGCCGGTCACGCTCGGGAGCACTAAAAGGCTCGCTTGTCTCCCGAACGCGACTGATGTTGTGCCCGCTGGTAGCATGTGCGTCGGAATCGGTTGGGGAAACACATGTAAAGACGTAGGTTTAAGGGAGGTACACACAGGACGTTTACGTTGATGGGTGACTCTTTGGAATTGATCCAGCAGATATGAGGGAAGGGCGCTTAAAAAGGTGAAACCCCTTGACTCGGCCAGTGCATGAGCCCCATCTGGCCGGAGAGTAAAGCAAAAATAATATTTGAGATTTTTTGAAAATTTTGTTATTTTTAAAATTAGGATCTCCTAGCAAAATTGTCCAAGCTTCGGTTTTTAGGCCCACTGACGCAGGCCAGTGTGCCTATTGCGGTGTGGCGGTTTTCATTCGTTCGTCCGTCCGTGTGTTTTCACGATAACTTTCGAAACAAGCAAGCTAGCTTGCTGAAATTTTTTGCGCAGATGTTCTGGGACAATTGTAGGTTCAAGTTCGTAGATGGGCCCGGGGGCCTAATACTCCCCAAGCATGCTGCTCCACAAGGGTCACTTCCATGTAAAAATAACGTGTTTTACGCATTACTTTTGAACGTTCCAACGAATGTCGCTAAAAATTTTTTGTGCGCCTTCCGCAGATGGTATTCTTTAAAATATGTTGTCATTGGCGGTTTTGTCTTAAGAATTTTCAGGCCCACTAATACACGTTATGTGAATTTCTTTTGCGCATGAACTCTTGAACGCCGGTACGGATTTGGCTGAAATTTGATATGACCACTCTCCAGACGGTATGGGATCATCCATTATTTACGTAAAGCGAAAATTCGAAATTTTTGACTACCCCTCCCTCTGGTCATGCATTTTATGTGTAAGGGATAGGCTATCTTTTACACATGTCGTAAAGTTTGGGCCAATGACCCCTTCACCCCTACTGCTTTACGTAAATAATGGATGGTTCCTATGCTTCAAAGTTTCCTTGTCATCGACAGTTTTTGGCACAAGTGGCTTCAGGCCCACTTGCACACTGCGTCAGTGGGCCTTGACAATAGGTACATCCGACTTGTTTGAGTGAAGTTTCCGAAATTTTGGAGTAAAAATCACTAAGTGCGTTATGCCCTTTGGAAAGCACTATTTTGTCACCCTATAATAATTATTGTTTGCCTGCACTGTGTCCACAGTTTCCGCCTTTCATATATGCAAGCCCCGATCGATAAAACCATAGATTAGCTGTTTCGTCGTTTTCAGTGCCCGGACATGGCGACTCACCGTCGGGCGTGCTGCGCCAGGCAACGGTGCCAATTGTCGCCAGCGGCGTCTGCAACTACAGGGATCACTATGACGGAATACTCAATTCGAGCATGCACATATGCGCTGGTTGGCCGAAAGGCGGCGCCGATACATGCGACGTATGATAGCTAGAGAGCTCTGTGCTTCACTCAGTGTGGCTCTGTCCTTGTATAGAGCGACAGTGGCGGTCCTCTTCTGTGCAAGAACGCGAACGGACAGTGGCTAGCGCAGGGTGTGCTCAGCTTTGGCATGGGCGACGCATGTGGCACTGGCCGTTATCCAGGCGTCTACGCTCGAGTGGCGACGTTCCTCGGATGGATAACTGACACGATGGCTAGCCTCTAGAACGGACAACGACGGCCTACGCTCATAGTCGAGCTTAACGACCTACATTATGCGTTTAAGATAGAAAATAGCATCGTCATAGTCAAAAGTGCATCCCATATTATTGCATTATGCCCGGAGTGCGCAGCGCAGAACAAAAGGATAGCTAACTGGTCATTCTGAGATTATGCTCCCTATCCCCGTATTCCACTCGGGCAAAAGTTAGGAAATGATGTGAGCGACTCACCAATGGTAGGTGCCAACCTGCCAATGGTAGGGGTGCGGGGGGAGGGGGGAAAGCCCACCGCACAAACAGTAGTTTGTCTCTCTCTTGCTTCAAAAAATTCTCTAGAAGTTTTTTTTGCCAAAGGCAGGATGCACTTCGGCTTT
This sequence comes from Prismatolaimus dolichurus, assembly GCA_034691745.1. Taxonomy (NCBI): domain Eukaryota; kingdom Metazoa; phylum Nematoda; class Enoplea; order Triplonchida; family Prismatolaimidae; genus Prismatolaimus; species Prismatolaimus dolichurus. Next base: position 7,996 of record JAQGBB010002258.1, on the reverse strand, counting down.
CAGCCGATCCACTTGTAAAATAATTGATCCGTATTTGGAAGGATTTTATCGGCTGACAACAGCTGCGGCATTCAACTGTAGTAAAAAGACGACGCACACACACAAAGGCAGGCTTCATGTCATTTTACAGCAATGCATGCCTGGAAGCTTATCTTTTATGACATCACGGTTGGAGTCATGTTGTGTTTTAAAATAAGACATATCTTTATGCGTTATAGCAAGTGACATAAGGGAGGGGGTCACAGTAGATGCGCCGCCGCTAGATGGAAATCACGACTTATCGTCGCGTATGTATCTACATGAGAAACTTCTCTCAAAAACACACGAAACGATCTCCAGCGAAATGTTGGTAACGGGTTTCAGTCTTTCAGATGCAGACGTTATTAGTTGAAAGACGCTGTGTGTGTAGCTTCTGCTTTTCCTAGCCCCTGATACCCTAATTGGTCGAGTAGTTCAACTTTTTCGTCGTCATGGCTCGCGCAAGCGGATCGAGCTCCGTGTACGCGGGTGGGGGTTCGTCCATCGCCGTGAGCTCCTCGGAGGGCGCACTCGGCACAGTCAGTCGTGGTTGTCCGACCGCGATTGGTGCAGGCCGAGGTGGATCGAAACGCTGGTATGATCCAGCAGTCGACGGCATGTAAGCAAACGAGACAGGTACGTCAACGGCGACTTTTACTGGATGATGACGCTGACAGACGGCGATCGCCGCTAGTATCACCGAAATGAGAGCGACAATCATTCCAGCGGAGGTGAAGATAAGCGTGGAAAGATTGATGTCGTAGATCCTTTGCGTAACGTAAGAGCAGTAGTGTTTGCAGAGCTGCTGCTGGTTCTTCTGGTGATCCTGTTGGTGTTGACTATCTCGATCCGTGTAAACGTAGCTCGTTTCACATTTGTGCTAATGCATTCAGTAATAAACGACTTGAATTGATTAAATTATTCTTGTCGCGGTCGTTTTATTTGTAAACGAGAACGCAAAGGATGTCACAGAATTTAAGGGCACTACGGAACAAAAACCGCCGCCCGCAGAACCTCGGGAAAATATTTTTAAAATTTCAAATCAAATCAAAATTAATCAAAATTTCTAAAAATAAAAACATTTTTATTAGCTACTTATTATTTAATAATTACTCGCTTATTATTTAGTAAAACATTTTTTATAAAAATAATGAAATAAAAAACAATGAAGAAATATATTCATTAAAATAGTTTTATTTATAATAATATAAAGAAAAAATGTTAATTGCTTTCTTTGTTAGGATTTTAGGCAAGCAGCTTGAAACCGTGAATTTTATCAATTTTGACAAACGTCTTACATTGCACTTTCGCTGCTGATCCATTCCGATATCGCTGAGGACGATTGCAATCGGACAGATAATTGCAAGTGCCGCCATGCTAAGAATGAGAAAGGCAACTAGCTGCGAGTGCGTTCGATGCCGACCGGCTAAGATGCCGAATAATCCGGTGACGAAAAGGAACAGTCCGCCCCATAATCCCTGACCGGCGTAGAGCTCAGATTTATGCCAAATGGCGGCGAGAATTCCGTGAAAGATGAGAGCTGCACCGATGAATATTAGAGACACGCCGAAAAAAACGATCGCTTTGTAGTGCGACGCAGCTAACATTTTCTGATTTCAACTCACGCACTGTGAGTATGTTGTTTACTCCACAGAATGATACCAGTAGACGGCTGGTGAGCTTATCAGTGTTGACACTAAGGGGATACGCAGCACAAGCAAAACACGTGATGAGACACGCCGAGGTTTTCAAACTTGCTATTTCAAACTATAGCACGTCGGTCTCTCTCTCTCTCTCTCTCTCTCTCAGCGGACTGGACGGCCGAGTTGACGTCACAAAAGCGAACACATTAACGTCACAGTAGCTTCCCACTATGCAACGTGGACAATATATTTTCTTTATCAAATGAAGAGGCAGAGCTAAGAATGGCACCTAGCAAGTTCAAAAGGCTTCAAACACCCCAACACCGTCACACAAACACTTGGAACGGCTGAAAGCCGAAGTGCATCCTGCCAATGGCAAAAAAACACGAGCACAGAAGTTTTTGAAGCAAGAGAGAAAAGAAAGGCCACGATTTCTTTACGTTTGCGTACTACGTTTTTTCTCGCTCTTTTGTAGAAAGAAAAACAAATTCTTGTTTGGGGCTTCGCTCCCCCCCCCCCGACCCCCATACCATTGGTGAGTTGGTGCCTACCATGGGCAACTTGTTCACACCGTCCGCTAGCTTTTGTCCGAGGGGTGATAAGGGGGATAGAGGAGATATGGTATAATCTTCCTCTGGTTCTGACCAGTTAGCCGTCCTTTTGTTCCGCCCTGAGCGCTCGAGGCAGGATGCAAGAACAAAAGTGGACGTGTGCGAAACGACATCACATGTCTAGCTCATCGAGGAAATTGTTCAGGCTGAACAACCAAATCGAAGTCCTTGCACCCGCGCAACGAGAATTTTTAGACAGGTCTTAAAGGGACCAGACTCTGCATGGGTACCACTGACCACTTTTTTTCTGAAAGCTGCTTGACCAGCCTCATTCTGACAGCTGCTCGACTGGGGGTACTTTTTGTCGCGTTTGGAACAGGAAGGATGGCCCCTCTGGTTGCACCCGGATGAGTCCGTGGTATAAACAACTGTCCAGACAGGAATTTATAATATTCTCTTTCTTCGTAATTTCAAAGTGGACCAACCCCCATTGGAATGAGAGCACACATCGGCGCCTACAAAGGTAATAGGCTATCTACTAAACAGAACAATAATTTAACTTTTTCGTGGTCCCGCTTCGCAAGAGCGAATCGACTTCGGTGTATGCTTGGCGTTCGCATACGAACTCTTCCGACGGATTATTTTGTATCTGTCCGTCTGGGGTGAGTAGAACCGTTCGCGACTTTTCACCGAAGTGTCCGTGATGTTGAGCGGCGGTAGCCATAACATAAGCAATGAAATTTGGCACCCGTCTTGATTTCAAAGCACTATCGATCCGTTTTTCCGCCCGACGAAGCGCGATAGCTGAGAGGACAAGAGAGATGAGTGCGACAAGCATCGCAACGGAAGTTAAGATAATAGTCGAGAGATTGACGCCATGCGTGCGCTGGGCAAAGTGTATGCAGTAGAGTTTACAGCGTTGCTGCTCGTGATTTTCGCTTTCCCAATTCGTAAAGGGCGTCGAGCACTTCTGCTAAAATTTGGACACATTTTACCATAATAATGGCGTTGGCTGTCAATTTCTCTGTACACGTTTTAATTGGAATTCTAATTTAATTTTTAATTAACATTAATTTGCTTTTAATCAATTTTAATTTTATATAAATTCAAATTATTTAATTGAAATTTAAACTCGAATTTTAATTTAGCTAAATGCAATTAGTTTGTCAATTTATCACCTTGATTTTCTCGCCCAAATTTAAAGTTTTCATTTTACATAATCACGAGAAGCTCCTTGAAAAAAAACGCCAATTCCAACAAGCTTACATGACACGTCCAATGCGGATTTAGCCCGTGATCGCTGAGGACGATCGTGACTGGACAAATAACGAAAAGTGCTAATGTGCTGAAGATAAGAAACGCTTGCATTTGCGGGCGCGTCCGCCGGTCGCTTGCCAAGGCGCCGAACGAGCCGGTGATGAGAATGAAAAGCCCACCCCATATGCCCTGACCGGCGAAGAGGAGATCTGACCGGTGCCATATTGCCGCGAAGATCCCGTGAAAAATGAGAATCTGGCCGAGAAATATCAGCGACACGCCGCAGACGGCGACGGCACGGTAGATCAGCACGGCCACCATTTTCGCGTGGCTATGCAAAAACGATTCGTCGGGTGGATATTTTTGTTTATATGTGCGAGGGTGGGCTTGACGTATAGGGAGTATTTTCGGCTGCAGTCTTCACGTCACAAGCTGTTCTTGACGCAGCACTTATAACAGAGTGCCGAAAGCTTATCAGCGCAACTCACTATGGACATATTTACTTTTACAGGCAACGTACCTGTTAAAACTGGCGACATCTAATGTATCGAAGTTCGTGTTTTCGTTTTTCTACAAGCAAATCGATTGGACTTTTGCACGCGACGTTTTGATAGTCTGAATATTTGACCCGTAAAATTAAACTTGTGTTCATTTTCAGTTGTAGCGAAAAATTTTAACATTATAGCTTATCGAGAATCCTCAAAATTATTAGCTGCACTGATGAGTAATGGATTTTTAGAGCGATGAATTTTAACGGCTGTAATCAAGAAAATAATTCATTCACGCTACTGACTCTTTTATGGAGTGGAATAAGAAGTTGCTGCATACCAGCAAGTAAATCGTCAGTGCGAAGGTCATCTGGCTTTTAAAAAACGCAAAAAAACACCAGCGCGCACTAGTGGGTACACTACGCCGAGATCGTCTTCGCACGATCGTCGCCGCAGCAAAAACTCATAATCGTCGAAGGATGCCAGCGTCAGGGTGAAATCGTTGCGGTCATACGTGACGGCGTCAGCGACTCGCCGGCGTTAAAGCGCGTCAATATCGACATCGCGATGGGAATCGCCGGAAGCGACGTTTCGACGCAGGCCGCAGATATGATTTGACGATAGTTTTGCGTCGATTGTTACAGGCGTTGAGGAAGGTCACAACGGCATTGGTGTGATCGATATATCGATTGATTTTGACCGATCGATAAATCGAAGAACGGCCGTGTCTGTCGCAGGTCGCCTAATATTCGACAACTTGAACAAATCGATTCTCTGCACGCTGACGAGCAACATTCCCGAAATCATATCATTTTTACTCTTCATTGTCATCGAAATTCCACTTCCACTCGGCACGATCACCGTCTTGTGCATCGATTTGGTACGCGTCTATGAGCAGTAGAGGCGTACCATTGGCAAATTGTATCCCTGCCTCACAGCCCCTACCCCCATGGCAGACGACAACTTACAAATGGTAGGAGTGCGAGGGGAGAAGCCCTACCCAAAAAGCAACGCGTTTTTTGTTGTTTTTGTAAATCGTGGCGTACTTTGCCGCCCTTCCTTATAACGTCACCGCTTGTTTTTTTGTTGAGAATGCAGAATGCTTTTCCGGCTTTGCCGATCTACGTGTTTCCTACGTAGAGATCGCATAAGTGGATCTACGAAGCCGCATGCTCAGCGTTTGCACGACGCACAAGAAATTAGCTTTATCAGCAATAAACCCCTAAAACATGCAAGCAGGGAATATCACGAAGGAGAAGCATAGCAGCGTCATTATTTCGGTATAAAAGCGCGCACCTCAAAGAACATACAAAATACAGAACAATCAAATCAGTTGAGAGAAAATCTGTGAATTAACCCGTTTTGCTTTTTGTGTTAGTAGTTCTGTTGCTGCACGTCCAGCGTGATTCGTTCCTATACATGTGATGTCTTCTGGTGTCTCGCTTCACTTTTCTGTGCTCCTGTCGTCGTCTCGCTGGAGCATATCGTTCGCAAATGGTCGTCTGTGACGGCTTTTCGTCACCGCCCTTCGTAGGTAAAGGCTCCAAAAGTTGCTCATTGTCGGGTTCGAGATTCACCGCCGCGTTTGGCTTCATTTTAAGCTCGCAACTTCCACAAAGGCACGGATCAAAGTAAGCGATGTCGTCCAGCATGCCGATGCCACCGATAATCGACGTGTAGCCACCGTTCCAGAAAACAAGCTAAGGCATACGCAAAGAGACAGTAGTGTGTTATCGTTTCAAAACTGCGTCAGTTGGCGGAGGACTGGATATCAAAAGAAAACCTGAATCTCATTTGTTTGCGAATGTTATTACATTTGGCATGCACACACTTTGCATTGAGTTTTAGACACCACAAACCTGAAAAGGTTTATCGATCGGTCCAATTTGCACAGTCCTATTCGGTGACGCAGTTCCGACAGGTGTGCGAATAAAGCTAGGCGTGCAATTTAGCAAGGTTCTCGCGTCCACTTCGCGGACGCACACTTTCAATCGTACCCCGAAAGTGTTCCACATCCTGAAGAAAATTCGAGTTTAGAATATGTTATTAGTGACGCCTGTTTCGACCGTCGAGCATACAAAACATACTGGAAGTTAACGTTTTGCAAAACTTGTTTTATCCACGTTCAAGTTAAAACTGGGTAAAACGAATTTTTTAAATTCATTTTGCATAGCCTGACAAAAGCAAGCTCAAGTTCCAGACCAAGTTCAAGTAAAAGCAGATATTTCTTGCGAAGCTATGGTTAATTTCAGCGAAGCAAGAGCCCGCTTCTCACCATACTTCATGGCAATACGTTTTACAAGCTGGCGCTCGCCTCGCTGGTTTACAGCGGTTGATCTATTTTGCTTTGCTGGACAGATAAATCTGCTGGTTTGTTCATGGTGACTTATTACTATTCTCTTTCTTTTACTTGGACTCCGCTTTTGATGCCAAAGTTCAAGTTCTAAGTGTACCGTACTTTTCCATATTAAGTCCCCCAAATAGAGCCCCCGGGGGCTGTATTTGGCGGGGAGCTTTATTTGGATTTTTTTCAAATCCGGAGGAGAGCGTGGACGCTGATGGCGGCGAGTAACAGTTGAAGCTGGTGTGCACGCACTGATTTAATGTCGATTCACTGCAGCGATTCCTACTGGATTCGACACGCTTCTCGCTTGCCATAATACAGTAGTGTTTGCACAAGTAAAAAACGACTTCATTTGCTGGTGTTCACTTGATTTGATGGTTTGGAAAAGCTCAGATGTGAGGGGGCTCTAAACGGAGGGAAGCTGTAAACGGAGGGAAGCTGTAAACGGAGGGGCGCTATATTTGGGAAAAACTTTTTTGCTAAAAATAGGCATTTTCAAATAAAGCCCTCGGGGGCTTTATATGGAAAAGTACGATAGTCCGCAGCAAGCTCGAGTTCAACAAAAAGACGGCTAAAATTTGACCACATGCAAGCTCTGCAAAACGTTACTTGAAGTGCAGCCGCGCCTTCCGACTTGCACCGTTGATCGGATCGCTCACAAAGAAGCGGCTAGCTGAATTGTGCGGAGCGATCGACAGTATAACTGGCGACACTAAAATTGCTCAGAAAGAGACTATAATTTGAAGTTCCTGTTTTAAAAATGCATGCTAGGGTGAAAGATTGTGGTGTACCTGGCAAAACTCGTGAGCCGAAGAGTGATTCAAGCAGATTTACACGCAAAAACTTTGTTGTTGCTTTGTAGTACGTCCCGTGCGTGATCCGCTTGTCGTCGTTCCGCCAGCGACATGGTGCCGAGGCATTGCATGTAAGATCCAGCGGGCACGCAATTGGTTTGCCTGTTGCTGAAAAAACAGGATTCATAAAGAATATTTTCATGACATTCAACAAAAATGGCAATGTTGCTACCCTCCAACAAACTTGCCTCCACTTTGCCAAGGTTCCGCTGTAATAACTGACCTGCCGATCACGACTAAATGGAAGCACACACATAATTTAAAACAAACAAAAAACAAAAAATACGTCGAACGACTACCTCCAGCGTCGAAAGGTTCACCGCCAAGACCAGTTTGGGCGTCTGTGACTGTACCTGTGCCGGGATTGGTACCTATAGTTCAGGCGCCGAAAAGTTGGCTGTCCTGTCACGAGCTTCACAAGTCACAAGTCTCTGTGCGTTAGCCGATTTTTGGCAAATTTGGCCACCAAGTTTTCTCGAGGCTGGCTGAACCTAGGACAGACTCCAGTGCAGAATGACTACGAAAGGGCAGCCATAATTTTAGTACACTAAAGTCCGTTCTAGGTTCAATGGATGTTGAGAAAACCGGTTCTGAAATTTTGCTAAAACCGACCAACGTACTTCTGTACCGTGATATTACAACCCGAATCCCATGCAATTTACCGTACTTTTCGATATAAAGGCCCTGGGGCTTTATTTGAAAATGCCCATTTTTAGCAAAAAGTTTTTTTCCCAAATATAGCCCCCCTGCGTTTACAGCCCCCTTCCGTTTAGAGCCCCCTCACATCAGAGCTTTTCCAAACCATCAAATCAAGTGAACACCAGCAAATGAAGTCGTTTTT
>JAQGBB010002257.1:0-11290 GCA_034691745.1 Prismatolaimus dolichurus | reverse complement strand
CCCCTCCCCCTAAACCGTGACGCCATAAATGTACGGCCCCCCTCCCAGGTGCAGGTGCGCCCGCGAAATGTACTGGAGTACTGCTGAGCACCCTGAAACATTCTGAACACTTTGGAGCACCATGCGTTCCAGGCCTTCATATGATTCACGCTACCCATGATCCCTGGACATCCACCAACTTTGGTCGGCTTAGAGAAAATGGAAGGAGCGTCTTAGGTGCTGTGGTAGTCATGGAAAGCTGGAATCATGATTTAGGGGTATTCTTTAAACCTGCCCAGTTAGCTATCCTGCTTTTTAGTGGTTGCTTTGCTTTCTCTTTACAGTTTGCACAAAGCTTTTAGCGATATAAACGTATCATCTACCGTCGTCAATTCTTGATTAACAACCAACCGTTAAACAAATTTGCGCATTGTCAAAAACCTCATAAACTAGCTCTTCACCCCAGACTGACTCTCGCCCTTGCAGCTTCAGCGTTGACAGACAGTGTAAGAACAATAGCATAGTGTGTATCGAACAAAAGGCTCACATATAAGTGCATTCGCTCAGAAGGGAGCAAAGCGATTGATAAAAAAGCAGGAATGCTAATGGCCCGTCCCGCTTTCTTGCCGTTCCGCCTCCCCCAGGCAGTGAAAGTTGGCACACGTCCAGGAGGTCATAACACAGTATGTCCCTTGGGAAGCTATTGAAACACCTAGTGTTGCATGCTGTTCCAGCGTGTTGCAGGCTGTTTTAGGACATTTTGCGTAACCGCATCGTTTTTTGCCAAAGGCAGGATGCTGTTCCGCCACTCGGCGGTTCCACTTTTGATCTCCTGCCTCTGATGGCTGCACAATGTGCTTTGACAAGTGGTGTCTAAGTTACATTCTCTATCTGCTTGCCGTCCGTTGACATTTGTTTTATTTATTACGTCTCTGTTTTGTCACGGCTATGCATTTTGTCTTGTTTGTGCACGATAGCAATATCATACCTACGTTATTACATCCAGCACTGCAGCAGCGTTGAAACTGTTTAAGCTGAACGCGAAGCTAGCCTCGCGTTATTATAAGCAAATCGCCCACGTCAAGGACAGACCTACCACGAAAACATACGTTGGCGAAGATTGAGAAATTTTGCATGAGATGTTGATAGCAATGCAGTTGCGTTGTACGTTGGTTCTCAGTTCAGTGAGTGTCGCCACAGCATATATAGATCTCTACTGCTGTCGAGCGGCAATAAAAACGAGCACTGCGAATAACAATATGTCTTTCTAAATGTCGACGAGAACTCTGGAAACGCCAAGTTCATTAAAGCTAGCTATAGGTTCTCCTACTTGCAATCGTACGAAGCGCGCAAAGCTGGGACACATAGTTTTTCCAACAAAATTCAATTTAGCTCTTTTAGAAATGAGACCAAATCTCGGCCAAATTCGGATCAAAATATTCGAATTCTTTGCAGCATTGCTGAATCACAGCACGTCGAGAAAGACTAATGTCCCATGGGAAGTCGTATGAACAAGAGCGAATAAAGGAACCGAGAAAGCGACAATTAGCTTATTTCAATCCCTCTGTTATGAAACCTAAGCTTAAATCGCAAATGGTGCTACTAGCTAGTTCAGCTTACTTGCAGCTCATCAACGCAAACGGTCGGCATCACTGATAAAGACGCCTCAGTTTTAGCAAGGCAAGTGTAAAAACCTTGAACTTCCGTTCAAAAGCTGTAGTTCAACAAACTTTTTGGATTGGAAAACGAGCATGACAATGTTTCTTTCAACACTTTTATTTTCTTCCGTCATGTGATTCATATTGTCAAGTAAGCTAGCAGCTTTCTCTCCTCCATCAGGTAATAATGTAGTATTATGTTATGGGTGTAAATTCTCCGTCGTCGGTGTCGTGTACAATTGAAATCGTTTTTAGGGTCACTGACGCACGTCACTGACCCTATTGCCGTTGCTCGTGTCTGTGTGTGTGTCTGTGCGTTAGCACCATAACTTTTGAAATAAAAGAGCTAGCGAGCTGACATTTTTGTACACGGGTACCTTAGGGCAAACCTAGGTTCAAGTTCTTATATGGGCCCTGGAAACCACTTATGACAGCACCATTAATGACAAAAAATTTAAAATTATTTTGAGCATAACTTTTTATTGCGTCAACGGATGTGGCTGAAATTTTAAGTGTGCGCTTCTCAGTTTGCAGGCTTCAAAATTTCGTTGTCATCGATGGTTTTTGACATAAGTGGTTTTAGGCCGTACTTGCAAACTGCGTCAGTGGCCCTGGAGAATCGGTACATCCGGCTTCTTGTTTTTTAAAGTATTATTTGAACGCGTTTGATTTCACGACAGTTTTTGTCACTTTTATGTCGGCAATGTAACTGTTTGTCGGTCTCCTCGTTAGCTAACCTCTCTAAATCCAATGCAGACAATTTCGACACTATGCGTATTCTATCTACTCTGAGTAAGCTGCAGATAAAACGCAATAGTCATACGTTAAATTGACGTAGCCAAGCAAAAAGCGTTTAGAGCTTAGGAACTCAATCAGAGAAAGTGCCACGGCGTTAAAGTGTGGGACGCAAGCGGTCTTTTCTTCTTCACAGCTGCACCTCGGATGACAGAGTAAATGCAGAACTGGAATAACGCAGATTTATCTTGTTCCCTACCGTGCAGAGCTTGCAAGTGCCACCGTATTGACGCGAACAGACATGACAAGAGTGCGATACGCAAAGTTTAATTAATTAGAAAATTACGTAACTAGAGACCAGAGAGCAGTTTACTTTTCCTGCTTAGATAAACTTCGAAAGAGTGTGTGCATGACTTGTCAGTTTCGACGGCGGCTGAACGACAAAAATTCATTGGACAGAAGAATGGCACCTGAACGCAAGGACATCGAAGCTTATTTCGAGAAGTTCTCGTCGACTACAGTAATCCGAGGCTTCAACTTCATTCGTACCTCGCACTTTCTCGTCGAGCGGCTCTTCTGGCTTCTCGTTCTGGTCCTCTTCTCAGCGATGACCGCGTGGAGCGTGATGAGGTCGGTGCAAACGTTCCTTTCCGAGCCGACGGCGAGCCAGGTCACCTACGTCGTCAACGCAAGCAACGTCGGCGAGACCGAGCGCAGCGCACTGAGGTTTCCAGACGCCATGATATGCTTCTACACACGATCGGAAACGTTGTCGAAACACTACGAACATCGAGTCGACGAGCTCATCGCAGCGGAGAGAAACACGTCGATCGACTTTCAAGGACAAATCAAGAAGAAAATCGAGAGCATCCTTGACTGGGAAGGCGAGCACGCCGCATCGCTGAACTCACAACTCCACACGATGATCTCGGGCGCAAGTGTTGACGTTCTACTTCAAAGCTACCATCAGCTCGAACAGTCGAACGTCGACATCTTCAGCGAAACGGAACTGGCATTTCTCGGCCTTACGACGGCGATGTTAGTCCGGTTGACCGATCTTGAAGCTAATCCCGTACCAGTGTACGAAAAGTGGCAATCGTCGGCAATAGAGCGGCTCTATCGAGCGTACGTCGACAAACGAGCGAACTTCACCGATCTGCTCGATGTCACTGCGAAAATGATGTGCGTCCTGCTTCAGATTCGACTCGTAACGTCCAATACACTCGAGCTTGGAATCCGTAGCTTCACTGCGTATAACTTTTGCAAGAACATCGCCTCGGTGGGCTATTTCGCAATCTTCTACACGAGGAAAGCCGCCATCTGTTATCGCTTGGCAAACGCAAACGAATATCCACTCCTGTTCCAGTCCGGATTCGATTACGTCACGCTAACAATGCACACTGAGGCGTTCTACCCACCTCGATCGCTTGACGAAATGGAGGAGCCCGAGATCTTCCTCGACATAGCGGGAACGATGGGAACGCGTGAGCAGCCTTTGTTTCCCGCAAAGTACGACCAGAAGCAGACAGTCGAGTTCAGTCTGGACATCGTGAACACGCTCGTTGACCTGCGCCGACGGCGATGCTCGAGTCGCAGCACGCGAAAAGGTAACTACCTTATGTGCACACTCTGGTGTCGCGCCGAGTCCTTCTGGAGCGGATGCGATTGCCTACCGCTCATGTATTTCTTTACGACGCTGTTTCAAAAGCTTCCCGACAATTTGGAAAGCTGTGCGCTAAAGTTAGGTGGTGAGCTTCCTCAGCTGTCTCCACAATGCCGCCTAACGCTCTCCGCCCGGTACAACTTGCCTAGCTGCTCGCAGCAGTGTAGGCGAAACTGCGAAACGCTCATGTTCAGCAGCGCGATTCGATTCGGCGATCCGTCGTTAGCATATCTGAACTCAACGACGGTCATCAAGTTGGTGTCGACCAAGTTCGTGTACCAGGCGGTCGACGAGTACGTCACGATGACGGAGATTCAGTTTGTCACCGCACTCGGCGGCAACTTGAGTCTCTACCTCGGCGCGAGCTTTCTTGCTCTTATTCACATCATTGTGTTTTTTATCAAGCTACCTTTCGAGATTGCTCATCAGAACGCGACGCCAACCACCTATTCGCCATCCGGTGAACAAACTTCTTCGTCTTTTGGCGATTCCTATTGTATACTAAAACTGACAGCGGACGTTTCCAGGCTGAAGGAGCAGATGAAGAGTATTCAGAAGAGTAAGGTCAGACGTACTGACAGACAAAGAAATTTCTCAGCTTAGCTTTAAGACTTGAGGAGATATGCAGAGAAGGGCAAGTCGATCCATCTCGCATAAAGTATCTGGCGAACTATTTAGTTGTAGAACATGTTCATTTTAATGATTGATTTTTCGCGTGACTGGCATCTGTCACGTGCCACTCTACGCTCTGCTTGGCATCTTGCCATAGGCGTTTAGTGGTTAGCTGCTGCGTTCTACAAGAATTTAAACGTGGCCGATAAGTGTGTAGGCCTAGTAATTTTCACTTGAAATTATGTGCAAATAACACTAATGTACAGCTTTAATTATCAAGGATGGATGTTCCGCACACAGCATACATCAGTTAGAGTTCATGAACATCTCACGTTGCGACTTTTCGAGTGCAACGCACATGTGAATAAAAGCGTAACGTTGTCGGCATGCTGGCAAACAACTCTAAAACATCAATTCGTTAAAACGCTACTATAAAGCATCGCGACGTTAGCTGAGCGACGTTGTCGACGAAAAGCGACCTCGGCCGGCATGGCTGTCGATCGCAAGATCGCTGAAGCGTATTTCGAGAAGTGTACGCTTTTGATGTTTCAAAGTAAATTTCCCGAACGTGAAGCTTTTTCATCAGACCAAAGCTTTTTCCATGGCACAAGCGCGTGAAGCGAGCACTAATAAAGAAAATACAATAGCTAACTGATCAGGTTCTCCCTTCTCTCTCCGCTCTCCCTTTTCTCACTCTTCTCTCTTGCGAATTTCTTTTCTATAGGTCTCTCTCTTCCACGAAAAGTGTCCAAATTAGCGGACGTTCAGGTGAACACAGCGCAGTGTATTCCATGGACGCTCATTAAACATATTGTGCTCTAAGGTCTTCTAGCGTCGTCCTGCAGGCTGTTAAGGGTCATTCATAATCCACGTGGATTGCAAATCGCACTTTTTTAGACACCCTCTCCCCCTCGTGGTTTATTTTAACTAGAGTTGGCACTTCCCCCTAGGGATCTCCAACGCCCCGGGGGAGAGGAGGTCCGGGGAATCCCCGTATTCCCCGGTAAATCTGGAAAAATTTTTAGGAAAATTTCGTCGTTTTTAGCCATTTATTAGTCGTATTTAATCATTTTTAGCAAAATTTCGTCATTTTTGGCCACTTTTTGGCAATTTTTGAAACTTTTTTAACTTTTTTATTTTTCATCGAATTTTGCACATTGTTAAAGAGATAACCGTTAATTAAGTGCAATCAACTGCAGTTCACTTGTTTTTAGTCATCCGCGATCATACTTATCAAAATTTTCGAACTCCATTTTTGACTATTTTTGGTCGGAGGATACGGGGCACTCCTCGGGGAAAGAGGCCGATCCCTCGGGAAAGTGCCAACCCTAATTTTAACACATAGAGATAGATAGACACACACGTCGTGAATTTTTCGGTCAACCCCACACACCCCCTCCAATTTCACGTGGATTGTGAATGACCCCTTACAAAGTGTTTCGCGAGAGCATTTGCAGAACGTTTTAGGCTCACTTACGCACATTCCTATTGCGGTGGGCCGTTTCCATGCGTCTGTCCGTAAACATGCTAACTCTCGAAATAAAAGGCTAGTGGACTGGAAATTTTTTTGGAGGTACCTTGGGACAATTGTGGAAACCGATTGAAAAATGAGCCCTATGGACCTACCACAACCCAAGAATGCCACTGCAGTAGGCCCATTGTTACATAAAAAGAGCGCGTTCGGTAAATACCTCACGAATTTGGCTCAAATTTGGTGTGCCAATACGTTATATGGTCTAGTTTTAAAATTTAGTGGCATCGATAGATTTTGTCATAAGTGGTTCAAAGCGAGCGGCGTAAAATATGCAAAATTTACCATCCCATATCTTTTCATAGGCTTGACGGATTTGCCCTAAATTTTGTTCGTAGACTTAGTACGGCATAAATTAAAAAATACTAATGTCTCCGTGGTGCAGTGGTTGCGTCTCCCGCTCTTAATCAGCGGATGTGGGTTCGAAACCGATTTCTCCCAAATACTTTTTCACTTTTTCTGCTGCTGGAAAAAGCTCAGAAACTTCGAATTAGACACGATGTGCTAGTCTAGTGGGCTTGAAACAACTTACGATAGCACTGGCAGGGAGCTGCTTCAGGAGTGAAGGTATCGGCAGAGGGAGCGGATGGCTTTCCATAAAAAACGTCGGCGTCGAGAGGGAGGGGATGTCTGAAAAATGTGTCGAAAATGGACATTTGCAAACAAGGAGAGGGGTCCAACCAAAAACGAACGTCCGCAAAACTTTTGCGAGATTTCAGGAACCGATACCGGATTTTGAAATACAGCTCAAATTGCGCCTTGCGATAGAATTTCGGCTTCTCGCTTCGCTCGCCACATCTCTTGTCCAAACAATTTTGGTTTTTTTCGGCCACTGGCCGTGTTCCGGTATTCTCTTTTACATAACCATGTTTCTCGGCTTCCCGCTTTGTTGACGGTATGTTTTTTATTTGATTTTTGCGGTAAGATCAAAATTAAAAAATTAAGAGTAGGGAAGGTGGGGGTTGGGGCAAAACGGACACGGGGAGAAGGGTAGAAAATTCAAATTTTCTTCGGACGTTCTCTTTAAAAAAAGGCCCCGGAGGGCGAGCACGCGGAGCGGCTGTCTGCGGGGACTGCCGTTGCTTGCTACCGCAATAGGCACACTGACGTAGTCCGTGGACCTAAAACTGAGAGTAGATTTTCCGTAACTGGTCCTGAAACAACATGAAGCGTATGGGCCTGTGGCACGCGCAATAGTTTCAGGTTTACTGGCGCGTTCGGCGCAACTGGGTACTGTTGAAGATTAGTGCAGTACTCAACTTCTTCGAAATTATAGAGCTCAAGCACACAGCTATGAGATGGAGGCTCTATGCGATTGCCGATCGTTCTCCTAGTCGAAGACGATAAATTCAAAGAACTCGAGTCTGCCCTTCTGTGGAGCGTCATTTGTAGCGTTTGAAGTCGAACATCAGGAGTGCGTTCGCAGAATACTGGAAGCTGAAAGCATTCCTTTCAAGACATCGCATGAAGGACTGCGAGAAGAAGCGCTGCACAAAGACGATCGTCACGTTCATGTACGATGAGTTTCCAAACCCAATTCAAAACGTGCTAAAGCAGGGTATGGAGCTTCTCGATGAGTTCAGGTTTCTTGTTTTCGTGCCGAGCGGCTTTGAGCATCCATACGTCGAGGAAACGCTGAAAGTCGAACTGGTGGACCTCTTTGCGAATCTGGGCGGAAATCTGAGCCTTTGGCTTAGCGGGAGCTTCATCGCGCTGCTCGATCTCGTCGTCTTTCCAATGCGCGTCTGCCTCTATGGGAGGGGAACCGCTGCCGCGGACGATGGCTCAAAGCAACCTGGGCGCGCCTCGACTTGGAAGAAAAATTTTGACGACATTGAACTTGCTGATTGGAATCAGGCCTCATCGAACGGAACGACAGCAAATAAAGAGAAGACTTGAGGCTGCAATAAAAAAACAGCTGGACATGCGAAAGGATATACTGAGGAACAACCTGGAACGGTCGTTGAATGACATGCAAAACAACTTTCGCGCGGTCGAAATGTGTATAGCACAGAATCTGGAAGCAAAATGTGGACCAATCCCAAAGTATGAGAGCAAAAATTTGGACCAATCTTGAAGCGGGAGCCACTCCGGACTTTTGTCTTTTAGCCAGAAAGGAGAGGAGCGATTTGCGCTCAGAGCTTCCAGGAGCTGAACAGAAGCGAAGCGCTAAAATTTTGTACCTACGCTGGGCGCGAACAAAGTGGAGAGGCTAAAAAATTAAATTTGTTTGCCGACATCTTTTTGCATCCTGCCTGGAGCACGTAGTGCATAAGCAAAAGGAGGCTTACTGGTCATTCTGAAAAAATCCCCCCAGTCCCCCCCCCCGAATCCCCCTCTAATCCCCCCAACCACCCCCCCCCGCGGAAGAAAGTTAGCGGACGGTTAGTACGCACTTTTAGAGCTTAGTTGAAGCTACTAAAGGATTTTAGTACCAACTAAGCTAAAAAAGATTTTATAAAAAATAAACAAATTTACAAAATGTTTAAAAATACTTGAATACGCAAAAATTTCGGTTTTTTTATGTAAAGTTATGTGTGCTTGAGAAATTCCTTTTTACAAAAAAATAGTTTACCTGGAGTCTTATCATTGAATCAAGTGCCATTTTCATAAATAACATTTTTACAAGAAGGCGGAAAGCGAGATACAAAACTGCGCAAAAGCGCCGATCGCGTGTGCATTATTGATCGACTCGACTCCGTTGGCGGCTGCAGCAACATCGATTTTTCCCTGCTGTATCGCGGAACGATATTGCACCGCACGGTGGTCCCATCAATCGCCGCATACGCGCCCATCTAGGACTCGTCGTACTAACGGTCGGCGATCCGCGAATTCCAGTCGGAAATCAAACTCTACGCTGGCAAGAAAACAAGTTCATCGTTTTCGACAACTCTTTCGAACACGAGGTTTGGTGCGATAGCACGACAATCGACGAACACGGCGAGGAGCAGCTTGTAACCGGCTTTCGACTAGTTTTGTGGATCGATTTTTATCGTCCCAATTTGAGCAGTCGACAGCTGGCACGTTGCAAAGAGCTAACAAAGCAGTTTAACTGATTTGCAATGAAGACAACTGTGTAAAATAAATTGATGCCTTTTTGATTTATCGATTTATTAATTCATCGATTTTTGCGCGTATTGCACAATTTGCTTGAAAAATTCAGAATTTCTACACGCTTGTGCTTGGCGCTGCCGTTCTTGTATACCCAGCACTGTAAAGCCGAAGCTAAACACTGAAACGCTTGGTCGTACACTGTTAAAGTCGGCGCAACCATCAAGTAGAGTTGCGAAATCGCGTCACTTTTGCAAATTTTTTCACAAAATGATGCCGAGATGACGTTGTTCAAAAGCTTTTTTACCGGTCATCTTTATCCGTCACCGTTCGATCTGCACAAAAGTTGTTCTCCTTCTTTCCACGGTTCGGTGGGGGCCTCTTGCGACAAAGTTCAGCATGTCATTCAAGATTTATGTCGGCGCAAGTCTGAGGAGCCATTTTGAAGACAGAGTTGTGCAAGTTGACGGGTGAGGATTACGAAAATGGCTTCTCAGACTTTGCGCGGGCATAATTCTTGAACGACATGATCAACTTTGTCGCAAGAGACCCCACGGAACCGTTGAAAGAAAGGGAACAACTTTTGTGCACATCGAACGGTGACGGATAAAGATGACCGGTAGAAAACAGCTTTTGAACAATGTCATCTCGGCATCATTTTGTGAAAAAAGCTGCAAAGTTTTTGTTCATAATTTTTTTAATTAGCAATTTCAAATTCGAATTTTGTTGCAAGCTACCGTCTCATAGACGCTACGACGAGCTATCCGTCGATATTTTCCTTTAATTTTTGTCATCGTAGTCTCGAGCTGTGCGAACTCAAATTTGACTGCCAAGCTTTTGCTCCGTCACATCAACACTTGCATGTCAACGGTAGCGTAGCAAGTGTTCACGTGACGCGATTTCGCAACTCTACTTAATGGTTGCGCCGACTTCAGCAGAGAGCAAATGCGAAAAGGAACGTCCGATAAAATTACATCGCACTCTTAGTTTTATTTGTTTACTGCTAATTTCGCGATACATAGAGTGGACTGTGCAATGTTTCTCAATAATCTTCAGCTCCCCAATGTTCGTACTTAGTTTCAAGTGATCTCAACAACTTCGCGTGAGTGATAGGGTTGGCATCCCCGGGGATCCCCCGGGGGATTCCCCGGGGATGGGGGGGATTTTTTTTAATTCCCGGGGAACGGTTTTTAAACTTTCTGAAAATTGTCCAAAAAGGTAGTTCGGCAAAAAGCGCAATTAAATGCAAAAAAACCACCGTCGTCAATGTTCTTATTTGACTGCATATTTCGAGCATTGCGTTGTTGCTGAGCTAAGCGTAGCCTAAAGTTTACTACAACTAACGGCACATTTTTCACTGTGTGTTAGCTTTCGATCTGAGGAATAAAGGACTTTTACAAGAACTTTTACTCTTTCTTGTTTGTTAGAACACAAAAAAAATTTCATGCCTCCTGGCAAGTATGACGGAAGTAAGAAGCACTTTCGAGCGCCGAAAGCAGGAGAAAATCCGAAGATGGTGTACTGTAAACACTGCAACGAGGGCTATTGTGCGAACAAGGCGGACCGATTTGCTGGACATTTGCTGAAGTGTGCAAACTTTAAAGAGGAAGAACCTGTCACATTTGCCGAGTTCGAGAAGAGTTGTAGCCGTTCCAACGTCCGCATCTGCGCTGTCCCGTTGATGGCGCCTTTGGCGATGGTGCCAGCAGCAGCCTCAACACCGACGAGCATCGTTTCTGATTCAGACGCGGCTTCAGTGTGCTCGGGCGCGTCGACCGTGCGAGCTTTGTCACCGGTATCTGGTGCGAGTTTTAGCTCGACCGCATCGTGTCCGAGGTCGTCTCCGACTTATTGGTTCGATCGAATGAGTGCAAAGGACCAGAAACGTATTGACGAGCTCCTCCTTCGCCTTATCATAAACCACAATCTTGCGTTCTCCATAGTTGAGAGCGAAGATTTTCAGACGTTCGTGAAAGCGCTGCGACTCACTTACAAAATACCAGGAAGGCGCAAGGTCGCGGGCGAACTACTCGACGCCGAGTACAAACAAGTGAAGGTTAG
>JAQGBB010002256.1:0-11291 GCA_034691745.1 Prismatolaimus dolichurus | reverse complement strand
TATAAACTACACTACTAGATATACTTGTCGTCAACGTGGTTAGTAGCTATGGTCAAAAGGAATTCAACAAGTAAATCGGCAAAACCGAAATAATGCATCTTCTGGCATCCTAGTCTACATTATCGCAAATTATTGACTCATTATACCAAATAAGGTGCATATTTGCTCGTAGCCACCGCTTTACGTTTTTGCGTAAGATATCGAACGTTACATCGCGATGTTCAAAACTTGTTTTCGAGTGGTCATCCTCGTTAGCTGGAGTCCGACGTGCACAAAAATCGTTCCTCTTGTTCTCAGCTTTCAAACGATATATAACACGGGTCGCAGCGCTGCTTAGGGCTCAAGATATCGCTTATAGCGTTTGGATGTTAATGAAGTACACCGATCGAGAAAAAAAACGTGTCTGAACGTCCACTCCGCTACTGCACAGACCGCTAGGAGCATCCGACAGCGACAAAACTTCAAAAAGACCAACTGCGAATCAAGGCGAATAAGCGCCGAAATGAGTTTTCAGATTCGGTGCACAAAAACTAAAGTTATCGTCCGGACACACACACAGACGGACATGCGACCATCTTTTCTTACGCGCTGCGCACTCCAGAAAATGCAAAAAGAATCGAATCGAACAGGATCGATTACAGCATCGAATCGATTCAATTCAATTACAGTTAGACCTCCAGTTGTTCTGTCGTTTTCTTTCTTTGCCACCCGGGTTTCCAAATCGTCGTTTTGGAGAAAAACTATTTCTTCAACACTTTCTATTTTATTCGACTCTGAAACGATTCGACTCAAATCGATTCGATTAGATTCGACTTCTATCATTTCAATTCGATTCGCTTTTGACCGTTGCTAGATCCATCGTAGGTATGTTCGTGATTCGCACGTATATCAAGTGTGTAGCAATGCACAAATCCGGCAAAAAATAAATAATCGACTCGCCATTCGATGGGCACTTTCCCCTAGAGTGGCTCGATGATAAATGTGGATACTACATGGAAATCTTCTACGTCACATAATGTGTAAATCATGTCAGAGAAAATTGAAATGTGAAACTGATAAACGGCTTCACTTACTGGAATGGAAGCAAGAT
The DNA here is from genome assembly GCA_034691745.1 of Prismatolaimus dolichurus. Lineage (NCBI taxonomy): Eukaryota > Metazoa > Nematoda > Enoplea > Triplonchida > Prismatolaimidae > Prismatolaimus > Prismatolaimus dolichurus. Next base: position 10,201 of record JAQGBB010002256.1, on the reverse strand, counting down.
GAGCTGATTAGCTGAAGCGCTGTCGGTCGATTCAGAAAAGAAAGAAAGGAACTTTCAAACTCAACAATCAAAAGACATTGACAGAGCGTTGTTGAGCAAATCCTTTGAAGCATTTTAAATATTTCAACCACCAGCTCGTAAATTTACGTGTAAAAAGTGAAATGAACACTATCGTGTTCTGATCGGTAGCGACGAGAACCAATAAATAACTAGGAAATGCACTATAAAACGGCTGCACCACTGCCTTTAGCTGATGTGAGACGGCAACACGCCATACACTGGTGCTTTAATAGCTAGACAGAGGCTCCTTCGACTCCAGCCGACATATCTCAAGTCCTGGAGCTAGCATTTAGAACCTGCTTCGTTAAAAACCCGCCAGCTACTAGGACTGAACAGCAGATGGAGCGCCGGATGGCATGACTCCAACTTTTCCTAGCTCGATTCTGAAGCGATACTGATGAAGCCTGCATTTTGGAAGGCGTCAACGGAATGAAGGAATATTTAGGTAGCTCCCACCCACACTGCACATATCTTTCACTGCAAGCCCTCGTTCTGTAGCTCCTGCAAGTGCAACATGTGCATACGGCAGGGGTCTTCAAACTTTTTGGGCTTGGGGTAAAAAGCTTCGCCGCAGATCTCATTTGGGGTAGGCGCAAAGTATTTCGGCAAGAAGTAGCGGGCCAATTTTTTCAAATTTTGGTCACGGTACTAGCTCAGAGCTACGGAGTAAAAGCGCGAATGCGTGAGTGAATAAGCAATCGAATTTTTCGAGACGCCGCTTTGCAGAATGTTCAACTAACTGTCAAGAAAGCTCGAGACGTAAATTTAGCAACTTTGCATTAAACTCATGGCGATTATGTCACGTGATTGCCTACTTGTTGCTATCAATGCTGCTGATTCGTCGAATTTTCTACTTTGTATGACAGTTTTCTACTTTCTTGACGTTCTTTGTTAGCTGTTTTAGGCGGGCACTGTGCGCCTCATTCTCTGCGTGCAGCATACATTAGTAGTCTGCTCATCTCATAGACGAACACTAACGACGACGGTTCTGCATCATTTCACTTTAATTATACTTTGAAATAAAGTTTCTAATTTCAAGCCTCGCTGAACAATTATCGTGCATTTATGCTACCGTATCTATCGCGACGTGGAGAGCTGGTTGAGTGAGATACGGCATATGATACAGGGTCTCGCTCATGAAACGTAAACGCCAACGCTGGAGACTGGAGCAAGCGATTCGAATGTGTTAACTAGGCTTCCGTCTTGATAGTGCAAGTAGAGTCCACAAAGAGTAGCCGGCGAAATCGCACCCGTGGCCGGTTTTGGCTTAGAGTGTCATCTCTGACTTCGAGAAGGTATCGCAACGTTTCGGAATGCATACACTGGGATAAAGTTGACAGCTTGCGCCAGCATGCGACATGGACAACCTCCACTTGAGAAGCAAAAATCTCGAGGTATAGTCAAAGCAGAAGAGAAATGAAAGCAGTGATTGAGAGATCTCTCCGCTGACATTTTCATTTTTCTCATGTCTTTTACCTCGAGAGTTTTGCTTCTGAAGTGCAGATGGAGGCGATGGAGCTTCGCGACGAGTTCCTCAATCGCGTGCGATATCGGAAGCGGCTCTACAGCTCGCTGCCTTGCCGGCAAGAAGGTCGCTTAATAAGAGTGGAAAAGTACTGGCAAAGTGACGCCAGTCGGACATTACGACGTGTCAGATAACGTGTGTAGGTGACGTGATTCAGTGTACCACAGTGTTCCAGATGTTCCAGGCTATTCCAGAACATATCTAAAAGTTGCCCATGTATATTTTTCTTGGCGGACGTGGAAAAGGCGTAAGTACATGGTATCGCTTGTCGTGCGTTGTTTTCTTGCTTCATGGCAGGATGCTTTTTTGGCTTTGCCGATTTACTTGTGGCATCCGTGGATGGGGATCATTCACAATCCACAAGGAGTCAAAAATGCTTTTTCAGACACCCATCCCCTTTTTGTGGACTTTTTCACACATCACGAATAGTGAAAATTTCTTCATTTTCGACAATAGTTTTCAGTACCCGGTACCCGGTTTCAAACCGGTTACCGGTTAGAGCTCTAGTAGGCTTATAGACCGCATTGATCTTCGTTTTGCGCACGACATATGTAGACACTTCAATATCAAGCACCACAGCTTTCTGGCTTTGTAGTATTTCAAACAAACCGAGAGCCATCATCGTTTGCATGTCAACGCGGAGTTGTATAACGTCGTTTGCTAGCAAGCAGTTCACTGGACCCAAACCTATATGATAGATCAGCGGCGGCCAACCTTTTTGGTGCCGCGGCCTACATTTTGACCAATTTTTCTAGGAAAATGCATCGCGACCCACAAAAGCTTTAAAGACTAATATTCGACGTACGAACAACGGACAATCAAATTGTGCCGTATTTTGCCCTGCGACGCACCGGCCGAAATTTCGATATTGTAGTTGGGAGACATGCGACAGAAAGTTTTAGCCGAAATTTCTCACGAAAAATTGATATAAAATCAATGAATTTCGACAATGATTGTTTTCTCCTTGGGCTCCTCACGGCCCACAGGTCGCTCGCAAGCTGCACACTTGCATATTGTTTGTCATTTCGGCCCAGTCGGTTGCCAGGGAGGCGGATGGGAAAACGGTTACATTATCTGGCCAACGCAAAATAGAGAGGCTTGTGAATTCTTGATGAAGGAAGTTCAAAAAAAAAGAACGGTCTACAATTCAACTCTCGATTATGTAGGGTTCATCCATACTTTGCGTTATCAAAAGAATGGAGAGCGTGAAGCCAAGTGACGTGTGAAAGTTAGTTTAGCAATCACACATTGCATTGATCATCAAGGATGAAAATCTAAATTTTGAAAATTTCTTAAATTTACACGTGGTCTTTTTAGCATCCGTTTGAGCAGTCAGAACATGATGGGCTAAACTTGCGTTGTATGTCAGGCAAGCCTCAACAAAGGGTCATTCATTTAGGACGTCACTTGACTGGGGGAGACATTGGGTCTGGCTGAAAGTGACGACATGTGTAAAAGATAGCCTATCTCTATGTGTTATAGGATATGACGAAGGGGGGAAGCAGCCTAAAAATTCACATTTTCCGTGACGTCATAAATGTATGACCCCAAAACGATCTCATCAAATTCGATACTCAAAAATTAATCCGCGAGAAGGCAGCAGCTGTTCGTGTGAACTGAGTCGCGTTTCTCCACAGAAGTTATTGCAGGGTTACCGGGCCGCTCAGGCTTTGAATGCTCTGCGGCTACACAGCTCAACTGCAAAAGATTCAGTGAGGCAAAAGTTCACTCTCAAACGAACAAGGGAATGTCATGAATACAACAACAACATTTAACTCTAACTCACCCGCCAATCCACCGCTAACGGCGGGCGTCACAGCTGTCGCCATTGCGACCTTCTTAAGCACGGGCGTACTCGGCAGCACGCTCTATGCACTCATCTTCATCACCGTCCTAACAAACAAAGCAAAGTTTAACTTCGCCTTCTACAAGTTTCTGCTCGCGCTCGGTACCGCCGAAATCACCTCACTTCTCTACTTTGGCATCTTCGGCAGCTATTGCCTCCTCCGTGGTTTCATCGTAAGTTCAAGTGACCTTTGCGACATGCCCCTCGGTATCAATCTTTTTCTATCGAGCATCGGCGGTTGGTTCGTCTACTGGGTCGAGTTTACCATCCATCCAATAATCGCTACCGATCGATTCGTCGCTATCTGCTTTCCGATTCACCACTCGCGCCTTTTCAGTGAGAGACGAGGTACAATCTTAAGTGTGATCGCATGGTTTGCAGCAGCACTCCTCGCTCGACCACTGCTCACTTGGACAATTCCGGTTGCTTATAATGTCTTCGGGATGGGCGCGATGTTCGTCAGCTTCAACGATGAAGCAAACCTGTACAATGTCGTCACTACTGTTTACTCGGAAATAGTCATCGCGTTTTGTGCTATTCTTTATGTCGCTTGTGTGGTGGGCTTGTACTTTCGTCGGGCATCGGCGTGTGATGAGAGCCAAACGATATTCCATTGTGCGCAGAGGAATCTCGCGATTCAGAGTGGTCTACACTTTTCGCTTCTTTTTGTCTTCATCGTCGTATGGTTGGAGTTGCCCGCGAGTGTCAGTGTGTGGATGAACTACGGTGCTACACTGATTCTACAGTTGATCTGCACGAACACGACTGTTGTGACGCTGGCGATGAACAAGGACGTTCGCCAAGAGGCGATCAAGTTACTTCGACGATTTAGAAACGGTCGAAGCTTGGTGCCTTTTGTAGCTGCAGTGCGTACTCCACATTAGTGTGATCAAAAACAAGGAAAAATGCGCAATCTATTGGAGTCAAAGCAAAATCAAATCGAACTGAAAGCAAATTCATTCTAAATTAGCTGAATTGACTTGCACTGCACCATATGGGTCTCGATAACATGATATGATTTCACGTTAGGCAAGCTTCGCGGTAATGATTGCGGGAGAAAACCTATCTCGGCGAAATAAATCGTTTAGTTCAAGGATGACAGTCAGTTAGGGGTCATCCATTATTTACGTAAACGGCTACGGGGAGGGTCGAGCCAAACATGACATCATGTGTAAAAAATAGCCTATCCCTAACATTTCAATTTATTTACATGGGAAAGAGAAATGCAAATTTTTCGTTTACGTAAATTATGGACGAACCCTTATCATTCGCGTTGCCGAGCATGTATAATCCACACCACGCATGAGCGTCAGCACCTGAGTCGTGTCGACGCAACTGCGCCTGCGTGTCGATGACAGAAAGAAAGAAACAAGATCTCAGGACAAGGAAGCCTAAGCAAAGGCAACAACGGAGTTCCCAGTGCACTTGTTGCTTGTCACCTTTTTAGGGACACTGACGTGCGTCAGTGTCCCTATCTGGAGTCTCGAATCAGAACGCCACAATTCGAAAACTGTCGTCTCGAGAAAAGGCGAAAAGAGTGCGGCTACAGTAATTACTCCTCCCGCCCGCCCATACGTGTGTTGTCAGATCAAAACAGCACAATTCGGAGCGCAGCGTGCCGCGGCCGTGTAACGCGCAAAAAGAGGCAAGCGGTCTCTCGTCTCAAAAATTAATAATGAGTTTTGCAAAAAATATTTTCATTTTCAAGTGTCGATCGCATTAGTAATTTGGTTCTATATCAGTCTAATTTTATAACTGTCAACTGCGCCCGGGTATAGCGGTTCGGAAAACCGCTTTTATTTCATAACACCACAATTCGAATTGTGGCGTTCTGATTCGAGACTCCAGCTATTGCCGTGGGCCGCGTCTGTGTGTGTGTGTGTCTGTCTGTCTGTTTTTCTGTCTGTCTGTCTGTCTTTCTTTTTGTCTTTCTTTCTGTCTTTCTTTCTTTCTGTCTTTCTTTCTTTCTTTCTTTCTTTCTGGCGACACTATAACTTTTGAAATAAGAGGGCTAGAGAGCTGAAATTTTGTGTGCGATTACATTAGGGCAAAACTAGGTTCATATTCTTATATGGGCTTCGAGGAATGCTTGAATGTCCATGGGGTAATTTTTATTATGAGAGAATACCCTTTTCAGCTTGAGGGACCAAGGCAAAAAATTGTTTGTCTCGAAATCTCGTGTTTTCTGTCGTACATCACGCGGGTGATAAGAAAAACTGGTTTTTCCGGTTTTCATTTTGACTGATGTGATTTATGGTACAGCCCTCCGTGGAAAAACACGGCGTTTTTTATTAAACGGCACAAGAAAAGTTGAAATGCGGAACCACCTGAGTAGAATTTGGGTTTTCCACGATTTCTGAAAGAGTGAATTTTGATTAACCTCATTTATGGTAGTGACCCTGGGAGTTAACACCATTGTTGGTTGTTCAGTCTTCACCTTTAACTTTGCTATGAGTAGACGACTTACCGTAGTTGCCATGGGTACTATATATGTGCGACGTATAGTGTCCATGGGGTCACACCATTCTCGATTTTCTGTTTTCAACTTTCGCCTTTGCTATGAGGTTATTACTGTGAAAAAGCTCGAATAACTTTGACGCTGTTAGTGCGCGAGTGGCTCTTGAGGATTGGTTCATCCGACTTGTTTACCAAACGGCTCGCTGATTATAAGATGTGCTCCAGGGCGTGTTGCAATATGCTGCATGGCTTCCAATGTGTTCCGCGGTGTTGCGCGGCAAGGGTAGTAATGACGCAGCTGGAAAGCTTTGGCAAAAAAATTTCATGAAGATTTATCAGACATCGATGTCGTCAAAAAGGTTCGTTGGAGCATGTTCTAAAGCGCATTGCAATACACTTTAGAACACCGGCTGGCTGTTCTACCTGCGGAACACGTTTAACGCTAAAACATTTTAAATGTGTCCAGCTACACGGTTTGCCTTTTCTTTTGCTTAGCGCTAGTCAAATTTGTCGAAGAGACGAGAAAAGTTGAGAAGTTGGACGAGAATTGACAAAATCTGGAACATCTGTGGAACGCGAGCGTTCTGCAGAATACGCCGCAGTGCTCAAATCGACTGCGCCTACTACGAGTAGTCGTCCCAGACACTCTTTTCAATAACTGCTAAGTCTCAGTCAAAACCGTCTACGTTTGACGGGCATACCGCTCAAGCACTGTCAAGAACCGAGGAATTCTGCAGGAATTATGCGCGACAAAAGTACCAAACGGAGTCTCGATTTTTCTCAATCATACGTCAAAGTGAGGCCCTCACATAAACTCAGATTTGCTGTGTTTTCCAGGGCGCTCTTATCTTTTGATTTTATAAATAATTTTAAAGTTGAAGTCACCGTTTTCCATGTAAATTTGCGAAAAAATTTTCACTGAAAGGGTTTTCATAGATAACTCGAGCTAGAAGCTGCGGCCTAAGCTCACCTATAGCTCATTATGCTTGTAAAAACATGCTCTAAAACATACATTTTTTCGAGGGTATGTGATTTTTAAAACTGCTCACCCCCTACTAAGGGCGTCTCGATTTTCCTAAGGTTCTCAAGAAGGCTTGGTACCACAAGAGTTTGCACCAACTAAAATGAGGCGAGCTAAAGCTCGAGCAAGACTGATTCTGCAATAAGGGCCAATATATCGTTTTAAAGAGCGGAGAAGGAGCTATGGAATAAAGCTGTCTACATAAAATAAGAACACTGAACAAGAACAAGAATCACTGACAAGCAGTACAATTGTAAATTTCGAAACTGTGGCGAGGAACTCCGTGAGAACGCATGGTGGTAGAAAATGACACAATATGTCAATTTGTTGGAAATCGAATGCAGAATGGAATATGATCGGTTTTGTTGATAGCAGATTCAGTGGAAAGGAGGATTAGTCAAAAAATTATTTCCACCATTGTTTATGCAGTCACACGTATTCAAGCAAACATGGCCCTAGGGCTCATCCATATATGACGTCACCTGGCGAGGGGGGTCGAAATTTTTTGAATTTTAGGTGACGCTACGTGTTAAAAGATACAGGCGACAGAAGCGGAGGGGGAGGGGGTCGAAAAATTTGAATTTTTAGGTAACGTAATATATGGATGAGCCCCTACTGTTGCCACTACACAGAAGCTTCTGCTCTCTGCCTCAAAGCTGCTCTTTTTTTGCAAGGCGCGTGTTTGAACTCAATATAAATTTGTGCACGCTAGATTTCCTAAAGCTTTCTTAAACTTTCAAAACACTAAATTTTACTAGGGCCGCATTTATGCTGGTGTTTAAAGTACCTAAAAATGCACCCGTAGTGAAACTTTCATTGGTATTAGCTTACAGGAAGGGCACTTATGTCCCAATGCGGTAGTGATTGATGTGTTACAATGAAAATTACTTCAAACGTGTATGCACTGCCAAAATCTAAGAGCGGTTGGAATAAGACAAAGCAGAGGTGGTCCGTGAGCAACGCACTCGGCAACGCCAACGGCCGCGGTTTTTTAGACGTGTGCGATAGTCGTCCGTTATCTTACTCGCGCTCGCACATAGTAAGCGTTTGAAAGTCGGCTCGTCATTGTGTATACAATGATGCAAAGCTCGTGACCATTACGAAGGCGTGCGACACTGCGGAATCCTTGTACTCTCAAAATTGTGCAACGTTTTCCATATCGAGCTTTCGGAATGTTCGCTGTAAACGCGAAACAACCGTATTACTTTTCGTGCATCTGTTCTTTCTGTGCTTGCTGAAGTTATGCGTGTGGTTCCCAGCCAACGACTATTGGTTCCCAACTGCACTTAGAATATTGCAATCACGTGCATTTCAGGTAAAGCTGTGGGCGACATTCGTGATCTATGTCGACTGCAATGTCAGGAGATCCAGATCTCAGAGAGCTCCAGAAGAAAGCTATTAACAAATGCTTATCGGTTATCGTCGAGCGCGTACCACATTACGAGGCCGCAGTGTACTTCTACAGTAAGGGACTTCTGAGTAAACACGAATACGAAACGGTGCTGGAGAGCAGCACCAGTGAACTATCAGTCCGCCAGCTTATCAATTATTTGCTAACAAAAGACAATTTCTGGGACCAATTAATTGCATTCTTGCGACGCGATGAATTGGGCATTAAATCGCTCGCAGAGCAACTCCAGCAGGAGCTCGCCGATTTGAGAGATGGTTTCGATTTTGAGGAACTGGAACTAAACGCTTTGCCTACGTTTGACAGAAGGTCAATGGAGATTGACCCCGAAATGGTTGAAATTTCTGGCAGCCTCCCAGAGCTCAGCAATATGAACTCTGAACTCTTTCGTGGTACCTTGTACGTGCCCAGCAAACGACGCTTCGAAGAAGTTTCTGTCGTAGTCAGATTTCGCCCGCGCTTCAGATTCACCACTAGCCGAGATTTAGTGAGAAGTGCTAGGCAGACGGTCGCACGCCTAATGTGCTTCAACCATAAAAACCTTCTAAGGGCATACGGACTGGTTGCGATGCAAGCCAATAATCCAGGCATAGTGATGCCATATGCCGACGCCGGCTCCTTACAAGATCATATCTTCCAAAGTCCAGGTGTGTTCAATTTCAGCGCTAAACTGCACATTGCATTGTCCGTCATCGCAGGACTTGAGTACTTATATTCGAAACGCTGTATGCATGGCGGCCTAAAACCGTCAAATATCTTACTTTTTCGCTCCGTATCGAATCCTATCGTCCAAGTTTCCGACTTTGGCTATGGTTCTTCGGAAAGATTTTTGGCAGATTGTTGTGCGAAATATTGGGCGCCTGAAGTGTTTGCCAAAAGTGACACTCCCCTGTGGCTGAGCTCGAAAGGTGACGTATACAGCTTTGCAGTTATACTCTGCGAACTTCTGACTAAAACGCCTGCAGAACGCTATCTGGGACCTAGCAATTCGGCGATCATGGTGTCAATCAAAGAGGGGAAAAGGCCGTCTGATGCCGGCTTGTCACCAGAAATGCGCCTTTTGCTGAACAACTGCTGGATTCACGACCGCGACGAGCGCTTTGACTCTACGGCAGTTTTAGTGGAACTACAAGAGATAGATCGCAGTGATGCCTCCGAGCGCATATTTGCGTTTACCGAAAGCCACAATGACAGCGCTGGCTTCTCAAATCAAAACGCCCTCGCTCGCCTCACTGGCACTGGCGAGCGAGGGCGTTTTGATTTGACAAGCCAGAGCGACGACGATGTGCCTTTCACGGATCTTGGAGACGGGCTTCAACTCTGTGAAGACAAGCTGATTGGCTTAGGTGCATGTGGCAAAGTATTCGAAGGTCGTTTTGTCGTAGGAAATGTCGCTGAGGTTGTCGCTGTCAAGATATTCGCGGGCACTGCGAACGACGACATCGAAGAAACAGCGACTAAACTGCGTCAATTCAGCCATGAAAACATTGTAAAAATGTTCGACGTACGGCGCGTCTTCAAGCCACCTCAAGTTGCGCTCATCTTGGAAAAGGGCACCAGAAGTTTAGCGAATGCCCTAAGTGCCGGGAGTATTGATGACGTCACGAAACTCTCGATTGCGAAAGACATAACACGCGGGATCCGCTATCTGCATCAGCTAAAAGTTGTGCACCGTGACTTTAAGCCCGATAACATCATTCTCTTTGAGCGTGCTCATGGCTCGTGCGTCGCTAAGTTGGTCGATTTTGACTTCTGCCATCAGCTGCGCAACTCGACGACAACCACCGATAAATGGCGCGGAACGCCACGCTACATGGCGCCCGAACTTCTGTGTGGACAAGGCAATCGGAAGCCGGCAGAGATTGGCGTTAGCGTTGACATCTA
>JAQGBB010002255.1:0-11298 GCA_034691745.1 Prismatolaimus dolichurus | reverse complement strand
GAAAGCGAACGCACGCCGTGCTCAGACTGTCTTCAAAATCAAACAGCAGGTAACCCTTAACAATAAATTCCAACCCTAGCTGCAGCTGAACTGAGTAGAATTCCAGGGGGCAGGGGATTTGGTACAAACAAATAGAAGAGAGAACGCTTCGAACACAAGTCACAGACCATGAACACAAGCCAAACTAGAAAAATAATGAATGTAATTCGCTCAATTTTGTTTTTTCACATAAAGCATGGCGTAATTTGCATCTCATCTTCAATTGCTATAGAGTAGCGCTAAATACGATTTATGAAACAAACTACGATATCGTACGTGCAATAACTTTGTGCCCCTTGCGACTGCATGCTCAAAACTTCAAAACCAGTTTTCTCGAGCTTGGCTTTACGATTTTCGATTCCAAGACGTCAGAAACAATTTGGACTTGTCAGAACTATTTGAAGTTTTGTTGTAGGTAAACATGTTCGCAAGTTATTGGCAAATGCATTTTGCGAAAACGTGCCAATAGAAGCACAAACTTATTGGACGATGCAAAATACCACGATGCAACGAGTTCAACATTTTCATCAGCCTTTTCGGAATCTTGTAACCACAAATTTCTTCGCCTTGACGCCAAAATTACGCAAAGTAGTCGAATATCGTAATGAGAGCATCCAAAAACATGTGCTCTCGACAGCAAAGGTAATTTCAACTAAAACTAAGGGATTCCACGAACACTACTTCATCACTGACACGCGGTTCCCACTACCACTGGCCATCCTTTCTAGTCTACATTCTCTTTCAAACCGAGACCATGAAAAAACATCGTTTTAATTAAAAACAGAAACCAACAAATGCACAATTAGAAAGAAAGAAAACCCGAAAGCACGACAGATCGAATCACAGTTAGTACACATAATATAAAATAGTCGCACTAGAAAACCCAAGTGTAAATCAGTGAGCAAAATCCAAATCCATACCGCGCATTCTAACCGAAAATACAAATACACTGTCCGACTCACGAATCGTCAAGTACTCGCATCGATGTAACAACATCACTCGGACTCATCGGTGCCTGAGGGGGCAAACTCGATAGAACATTCTGTTTGCGCCGTTCCGCCGACTCCTTAAGCAGATCATCCCTCCGCTTTCGAATAGCGTCCGCCGCTCTTCGCTTCGCACCACCGGACGCGAAAGCGACCGTTTTGTCCAAACGAACGCCTGCAGTCGAAGCAGCAGCCAGCATGTTACGTGTCAGTGCACAGAGTATAGTAGGATGACTTTCACGCTTTACACTTCTTACTGGATAATCAAGAGTGTAAAGCCCGAAAATAATCCCACTACACCCAGCACACTGCCCTTCCCAACAGTACATCCCGAAAACCAACCTTTCAGACTACTCTGCGGGCGATCCGCAGCAAAAGTCAAAAATCTCTTCTGAAACGCATGCTGCAATCCGCGCGTGCGATCGCGTGTACGCCGTCCTTTTTCCAAATTGAAAACAACCCTCTTGCGAGCCCGCTTTCCACGTCTCTGTCTCGCCGAATTCTCACTGAGTTCTCCCGTTTCGTCCGCGAGTTTCTGCAAAGTTTTCGCTAAAAGACAACAAGAGCCAAAGATTGACCGTCCCTCTAAACCGAACATTTACACACTGTACACACAGAGTAAAACAATTACCAATTTCAACCGCATTCTCATCGAGAAGTTCATCTCCATCGATTCGATTCCCCCTCCGCTGACGGAAGCAAGGCAAAACCGTGCTCGCAAGAATGTGCGAGATCGTGTTGACACTATAAACAAAGCCAACGCAATGCCTACGTTTCAACCCGATTAACTCCAACACTGACTACAAATGTCAAATCAAAGGGACCTCAAAATTCGCATCCCCTAAAGCACTCGCTCAAAACAATATCGCGTGTGCCCCGCTGACATACCGATGCGCGAGCATTCCCAACGTCTGCACAATCAATATGAAAGCAAGAAAAAGAATAATAGTGAAACCAATCGGTTCGATCTTAAGGGGCTGACTGACGGCCGTATATCCCCCGATAGCCGGATCATACTGAAGAATCGTGTAGTTGCCTACAAACAGCGTACTGGCAGAATCAGTCAGGGGCGCCCATATGAAGGAGGGGCGTAGCCCCCTTCCAAACAAACAAAAAATACCGCTTCACTGTGTTTCTAGAAAACTTTGCCCCCAACCAAAATCCATCTAAGCGCCCCTGGAATCAGACCACTCTTCATCTCTTCTGCGACACGTCTGTCACGAACTACAGCCGAGCGGTCAGCCAGTCAAGTCAAGTCGCTGTTGGAGTGGCACACCAGAGGAGAAAGTAAAAACAGTAACGCCTACTACCCGTACTCTAGTACAAATAACGCTACACACCAGTCGGGTCCCACTTGATCGAGAGCAAGTCCTTATTGAGTTGGAGCAAATAGATAATAAGAATGAGTAATCCATTGACGAGAAGAAGTGCAAAGGCGATCTTATTGCGCAACTCTTTCAAACCAACAGCAATGTTCGCTTCCTCCTCAGCCGTTTTTTGAAGTGGCTAAAAGTACACACTAGTTCAATCTCAACTAGGGGGGCCGTACATGTATGGTGTCACGGAAGTTGACTTTTCGGACCCCCCTTCCCCACTAAACCATGACGTCATAAATGTACGGCCCCTAGCCCTGCGTTCAATTACCTTCAAATATTCCTCGATAAGATCAACCCAAAACTGATTTTCCGGTTCTTCAAGAATATCGTTCGGTCCCTCTTTGAAGTCAGCGACTTGCATCCACGCTGGTGTCTGCGTGTCCGGCAAATGTTCTAAAAAGTCGTCGACCATATACATGTAAATTTGTCCGTCTGTGCATCAAATGAACAGCGAAGATTGCACGACAGATTACCTTCTTCAACACGCGATTCAAATGCTTCGTCCAAAAGACTCTCAAGTGATCCAAACGGCGAAGTCGGACTATCGAGTGTCGCTGCCGTAAACGCACCCGCGTTCGAAAGTAATGGCATTTCCGCTGGCACCGAAACTACGAATAGAGACAAAAATCGAAACACAATTGAAGTGTCAAAAAAGCATGCAAGCCCTCTCCCTGTAGACCCAAACATCAAACCGAAACCTCTTTCATACCGCTTTGCGAAGACAACGGTGGTGATCCCATAGCGCCTTCATCGAATAACTTCGCGGGCGTCGCTTCGGTAACAAAGATCTGCGGAATATTTCTATCCGGCGGTGAATGTACCCCATTTGTGCCCCGCTGAGCTGCCGGTTGATCTTGCATTTGTTGTCCAAACAAGAGTGGATACCGAGTCGAAAGTGCCGACGGTACAGCTGCGCCTTGTACTCCTTGTTGTGATGGTTGTGTCGCCAATGGTTGAACACCGTTGAGTGAAAAACGCCGAGACCGAACATCGTCTAACTTAGCATCGACTTGATCAACTCTAAAATATCGGTCTTATAAACATGCATAAAACGAGACAAGAAGTAGATACAATTCCGTCAATTCGTTTAGCAAGACATACTTTACTTCAAGCCTCTGAAGATTATTGCCCATCCAGGCAAACTGTTCGGTATTTGTATATTTCTCATCGTCCGGACAGACAAGACACCGACAAAGACGATCACAACCGAGAACAACTCTTGCCGAATTGCTCGCAACCCCATTGCTACTACCCGTTTCGACTCCCTTATCCCCAGCGCCTCCAGTTAGCCTCAAGCGTCGCATCCACTGTTGAAGCTTCGTCTCCGCAATGTTCTTTCCCGCAGCCTAAAAACACTTTAAAACCTACAACTATCCCTTACAGTCATGCCGACGGTCAGCGACTAAGGGGGAACCGAAAAGCGCATCCCCCCTTTCAAAAAGAAAAGAAATTCAAAGCTTAAAACATTAGACAAAAAGACAAAACTGTACACCATTACTCACCTTCTGTGCTGCTTCTCGCGTCCCCCAATTGATCACATTAAGATTGGTCAACGCATAGAGCGACATAAGGACATACGTGCACGGAATACAAAGAAAGAAAACAGCCCCATAGAATATATTATAGAACTCCCGCGGATGGAAGAAAGCCGCCACGCAAAAGAGACCACTCAGAGCGACGACGAAGACAGCGATAGGTGATTCGAGTCCTATGCAAGTAAACAGCTACGTGTGAAAGCATCACGACTGACTGTGCATGAGCTATGAACTTCATGCAGCTGAGTCAAAGAAAAACGCACCTTCAGTTGTTATCTGAATGCCGGTACCAACAAGAACTGCCATCATGATAAACGCGTATGCAACACTGAGGAGTTTAGCAAGACCGAGCTAAAACGAATAATTATAATAAAAACTCGAAGCACACAAAGTGGTAACCGCGCTGTCTGTACTACAAGTAGGCGCATAGCTCGGCTGGTCACTGGTCGCAATTTCTCGCGCTAAAGGTCATACATGGTAGTTCACACTAAACGCAGGGCAAAACCAGTTCGACCAGCTCCAAACAATACATCGAGGGATTTCGAGACAAAAAATATTCTATCTTTTCCCCGCTTCCCCGAACGGACACAGTCCCTTCACCGAGAAGATACATAACAGCTACAAGAATACAAAAAATAACATCTCACCTGAGCCTTGCTACCAGCAACAAAGCAGATAACGATGAAGACAACAACGGGAACAAGATTAGCCCAAAGCACCGACCAGCTATCGACACCGAATGCAGCAACTTGTGCAAACACCATCATAGTAAAAATAATAGCCGGACCGAGAAGACCAAAGAGAATAACGATCATTTGATAAAATATGTACATCTTCGATATACTATCGTTGTTTTCAACCGCGCGCTAAAAACACAAAGTCCGCAATAAAAAAGCTTCAAACCTGTTGCAATGTCTACAACAACTTATTCCTGAAACAGTACTTCTTCGATTTATGGCAGGGATGTGCAGGGAAAGGTGGAATGGGACAAGTTCTCGATTAACAATGCAACAAACCTTATAGTCCGAGAGTAGATCAAGCGTATTGGCAATACTCGACGGCGTCCAGCGTCGTCGTTGATTGAAGAACTCGTCAAACCCTTCGGGTGCGTAAGTCTCGGCATCAGCAGCAGCCGCGTACTCGATACGATAACCTTGTTTGAGTAACAATGTCGATAGCCAGCGGTCTTCGCCTATCAAGTACAAAACAAAGTCAACAAAGCCGAAAAGTATCCGTACACTGTCAGTTCGAAAACAGGCTTAAATCCCCTTGGTCACTACTCAGCTAACCGTAACCAGATGAGCAATGGAAAGATCTGTCTAGCTCACTTTCTGGACTGCGGTACTTTGCATTGCGGTGGCGTCAAAAATCGAGTTCGCATAACGAGCGGCGGAAATTTTCCCATTTCTCACCAAAATCATTGCTAAAATTCCTTTCGCTCAAGTTTCTCCAGAACCGCAATGCAGTGCAACGCAGTTGCGTTGTTTTTCAAAAACCAACGTCACCGCGCCGCGAAAATATTCAGAAAAACACTAACAACACAATCAGGACTTTCTGTAGGTACCCGCACAACAAAAACTTTTATCAGTATGCCCACAAATTCAGTCCGGATTTCGTATACTTTCATCTTCCCTCCGTTTGCACAGTTCTCATTTGTTCCCCTTGCGGGGTACTTTCAACAAGAGTAGAGCTACACGAGCTTCCCCATGACTGGCGTGACTGTATCAAGACTGTATTGCCGGTCCACCAAGCATCCTCTTTTGGCAGAACGCCACACGAACCCAGCAGTACAGAAATATCGCATACGCAAAAAGCGAATCTACCTTTCAATTAAAAGTAAAACTTCATCCTGATTTCCTCATCCAAGACGTTGCTCCTTACCCTGATCGTACTGAACGAAATGTCTCGCTTCAGTCGCCACTTTCGTGTACTTATTCATCACATTATCATCCATGAGTGCCGAGCCTCGAAAAAGCGAAAAGCATCCGGGCGAGCAAAGTACACAACCGAAAACATGTTCAGCCGCCTTCTGGAACCAATGCGCAATCGCGTATTCAAACTTCTGATACCAAACCATGAAACCTAACCAAAAACAGTGAGTACAGTTCACAGTTCTGCTTCGATGTTAATCACACAAAAATATATGCGTCTGGAACACACGTACAGTACTTTCCTATAAATTCTAAATTTTCTCTCAATTCTATGCACAAAAATTCTACAAAATTAAAAAAAAAAAAAAACATTTTCAAAAATATTCACTAACGCAAAATATATTGCATACATTGTCTCACATAGTTGCCACATATCATTCTGCCTTCCAAAAACTTAACATACACACTTTTGCCTAAAGACATACCCGATCCAATCGGATGAATCCTCCCACACGCCGACCCAAGAGTCGGTTGTTTCTTCATCAAGTCGACAAGTTTTTGCACCGCCGACGGTGAGAAATTCGAATCTCCATCAATGGCAAGTACAAAAGTATTATCGGCAAGTCTCTGTTTGCGTCCCACATCCGATATCAATTCCATGATCCGATGTCCGAGTAAATAATACATATACATAACCTATCAGAGATAAAAATAGTCCATTGTACTATATGTATACATAGAGTACATTGCTCACCTGACTCCACCGCTTCTTATGTCGAATCTTCACTTTATCCTTCATATGAACAACCAATTTGGTATCACCCGGAAGTGTCCAAACCAGTCTGCCCCCATAGGGTACATCATATTTGACAGGAGGACGAACTTTCATTCTGACATTATGTACCGCACTAGAAAGTGCACCAAAGACTATCACATTTGCTAGAACCGACTATGACGCAATATACCTCGCCGCATCGTCAATCACCGACATCAACTGGCGTACGTACAAATTCGGACATCGACAACCATATTCTCCATTATCCTCCCACGCATCATCGAAGAATACGTGTGCTAAAGTTGTGTCGTCACATCAAACATCTATCATATAGCACATGCATACCTTCGAGTTCATAATAATCGGGATCGACAATCTTCAAAAACTTCTGCGCATTCTTTCTCGCGCACTGGTCTTCATCCATACTAAAATGCAAATCAGTCCCAACCGCTTGCCAATCAAACCCTGTCAACAATCACCGCAAAATCGACTTCAACATCTGCGTCATTTCGATAGGAATCTCATGCCACATGGTGGCACAAATATAAATCTTCGTCAACGTGTCCGCATTGCTGTTCGCCAACGACATGCTCGTCATCGAGAACGCAATCGACAGATCAGTCGCGTCCGTCACGACCGAATCATTATCGCCCATCGCTCCACCGTTGTCATTTTCCTCATTCTAAAATCCACATCCATAAGGGGGCAGGGGGGCGCCTAGCACCTACTAAACCTCTCACCTTTGCCCTCCTTTTAGTGGTCAATTGCCTGCGCCGATTCAACACCAACGACTGATCGACCAAGAGTCCCGCATACATCGGCAAGATGAACAAGCTGTAAGGTATCCATAGTATAGAAAGCATAAAAAGAACAAACCAATCCCTTACGTATCAGTCTTGCTCAATCGACTTGGTTTCTGCGTAAAGATATGTGAAACGACCCAAAGATAGGACGCAAACCAGAGTACAGCTCCCCACGCAATCCGATCACGTAAAAGCCCGAATAAAACCTCACCATAATCGGCATTCAACCATATAGTATCAGGCATCCAGGCGGCGAAGAAGCACGGTTGTTGTCTCTTCGCTTCGCAGAATGCCACAACGACAACAACCGTAACTGGTACAATAAGTGCGACGGGAATGGCGTACGAAAAGCGTTCCATCTTGACTTTACAAGCGAATTTCGCTATCTCGTAACAACAGAACGACGAGACAACCAGCCAGAGAAAGAGAATGAATATATCAAGAGAAAGATCATCCACCCGTTGATCATTGCCAACCGTCTGATTTCCAAAGGGGGATTCAAGTTCGAACAACATAGTAACCCGATGAGTGACGCCTCCCGCGACGACCATGAAAAAGAGTAGAAGCACCATCTTCCAGACACTGAGTACAAGATAGATCTTGTATCGACACCGTTGAAGTCGTTCTTTGACATGCCCCAACGAAGAAACGAACCAAAGTGTCGAACTTTTCGTCACGAAGTTTTCCCACCAGCCAAGCGAAATGAGGACGAGTGAAACCGGGATAGAAACACGAACAGCAAGGGAGAGAGATGTGTCAAGAAGAGGCCAAAGCCAGAGGGCGGTAACGTGGAAGCAAAGAGCAGAGATGTCGGCGATAGCGAGAAGACAGTGATGGGATTCGACACGACCCGTTTCGGTGATGGCGGCGAGGAGGAGAGGGATCGAAGCTGTTGCACACGTCAGGGCGGTGCCACGGATGGAATCGATACCCGGCAGGACGATGAAGACGAAGAGACCGACGCCGATGGTGTGCAATGTCTCGATGAGGAAGGGCTAAAAAATGCTCTAGGGCGTAGTAGACAGATGTACAATACATAGAAAACATGCAACATATATGCTGCGTACTGGTTGCATGTCCAGTAGCGAGCTGCAAAGTAGTCGCATCAGATCCAAACTGGGTATTAAAAACAAATAACCAATAAAATAAGCAGGTTTCACACAAAAAGGAAACTGAAAACTAAAACTTGAGAGCCAGACCTGAAAACCCCATACTTTTTGTCATTTCTGCAGCCCGCTAATGGTCAGTCACGCCTCTGTAATCCAATGTATGCACAAGATGTGACTTACCACGAAAAAGAGAAAGACACCGGGTGATGGAACGAACTTGAAGAAGACGCGACGAATGCAGCGCAGCAATGTGAATAATTCCGGAATGCACAATGAAATCCAGAGGTACCAGTAAAACCAAGTAACTGCCCGTTCGGGTAGCAAAAGCGGTTGCAATGGAACGTAGCTCAGCTTCACATCTAAAATTAATGATGCCAATATATTTCCACATGCAAGAAGAATGAAAGCAATGTCAAAGATAAATGAGTCATACTCTTGTGTACAGTACGTAATACAGTAGTCAATATGTGAAAACGTATACCGTAACGTTTGCAGGGTACGAACTTGACGCCTGGTCGAATGTTAGCTGTCATGAGCATCAAGCAAAACTTGGCGATAACTCCGCTGCCGAGCACCAGAATGAACATGACGACGTACATGAAGATCTAGATGCAATAGAAACCGTTACTAACAGTCTATAACAATTCTATCACTATGAAAACTGCTGAGAATCGGCTCACCTTAAATGCTTGTGCAAGAAGTACGGTCCATCGAGGATCAAAGACGTCTTGATCACGAGGCACCGAGCGGAAAACATTCCAGCGTTTTCCGTTCTCGATTCTGAACAAAGTGGCAAAGTCGCAACGCATTATAAGCGTCTTCATTGCAAATAGCCCATGACCTCACTCCCAGTCTACGACAGGATAACCACAGTCAATGAAATGGAGGTACGTACCTGTTAGTAGCAGATGCAGCACTAAACGTTGCTGTTATACGCTTGTGCTTTTCGCTCTTAGCCGCCGCCCCGGTCGACACCTCATAATAGTGTTTCCGCCAATCAATACGACCAGTGCTGTCCAGCGACGACTCAGAAGCAGTCTTCGATCGTAGCTGCACTTTGACATCAAATGGCAGCGTAGACGTTGGCGATCGGCGAGGCGGACACGAGACTACGCCTTTCAAGTCTGCATGCTTCCTGTACAACGTAGGTGAACCGCCCGAAGAAATTGCGTCAACACTCGGTGAGCGCTGTCGCGGCGTTTCAAAAGGCGATGCAGCAGGCGTCTTTGGGCTCTACAAAATAACCACACAGTGCATACTCAACGAATTCGTTCATCGAATCACGTGTCTTTTTCGTACCTCGAATGATACATGGACATCCATACGGAACGGGCATCAAAGCCTCAATTCGTTAACTAAACTGCTAGCCAACAGCTTATGTACATCCGTTTCAAAGTCAAAAAAGGAAAGGCTCAAGCAAGCGCAAACTGTACGAAGCAAAGCTAAAAAAAACTCAAAATTTCGCCAATTTTCCATGCAATTTCAACCGGCCAATCGGGGCACCTGAAAACCCTACACCTATACCATTGACACATTGAATTATAATTTCGATGCAAAAAGTTGCTATAAATGGTCGCACTCTCGTTTTTTCGTTTGTCACGCGCTTTACTGTCGAAAAGACGCGCTGGAACAACTCCAAAGGCGTCCGTGCGTGGAGTAAAGTATTAAAGTTGCACGATGCAGAAGCACACTAAGGTTTTTATATGGCGCAGACAGCCGAACCCCTACAGAACGGTGTCGCGCCCGCGGTCTTCCCACCCATGAAGATGGCCCTGGGTACGGACCCATGAGGCAAGGGCACCCCAGGTGAGGACCGTCGTCTTTGCCTCCGCCAATGTCGACCGAAGTCTGGCGGTACCCATATTTGGTGTGAGTCTGCATCGTGATCGGTTTCGAACTGCACCCTTGAGCTGACCTAGCTTAACCCTGCAGTTCGGAGATCGGACAGGTTTTCCGCCAACCCCGATTCAGTTATTACTATTAATACAGTGCTCTGATCTAGTCCCTGCACGCATTTTATCGTTTTGTCACTGTGCAACACGCTGCTGTTTCAGACTGCATCATGTTCAGCCTCGTCGTACAGTATATGCATGTTGCATTGTGTGGACAACAAATATACGCTGGCTGCTTCACTGCACACTTTATTATCCCAAAGCAGAGGTAAAAGGCAACAAACCAATGTCGACAATGGCCTATCACAGCCTCACAAGAAAGAGACATGCACAAAGAGTTGGTGTAGTGCAATGACGCAAGTGGTCTGAACACGAATACCTAAAGCGTGTAGACACGACATGTACAATATTTAATAGTCGACATTGCACAATATAGTACGTCCATTTCCCGCTCAGAACTGCATACCATATCGCTGGTGTCGTAACTAGTGTGCGTGAATTCGTTCCTGTCACAGAAGGCAGCAGCGGCTAACACTCGCAGATTATCGGAGCTAATATAACGGACGGACAAGCAGATAGTACACAGCTGTCGTTGTATACATGCAGAGCAGAAGCGAGACAAGTCGTTCGTCACGGCGTCATCAAACAAGGAACATAAACGAGAAGCAATGGTGAGAAGAACAAGCGCAAACCTGTGCGAATATTAGAAGGGATCCCGGCGTCGTCCCGTGTTAAAATAATGACAAGAAACGACGTCAGTCACTTGAAGCTATCGATAAATAAAAAAGTTGACCTGCAAAGCCGAAAAGCATCCGCCACGAAACGAAAAAACCGCGCGCACAAATGGATTGACAAGTTGTTCACGCCGTCCGCAAACTTTTTTGTCGGAGGGGGAGTGGGGGGGGGGGGGGG
>JAQGBB010002254.1:0-11302 GCA_034691745.1 Prismatolaimus dolichurus | reverse complement strand
TATTACTGAGGCCGATCTGTCGTCTGGATGTATCAATCTCACCTGGATCATAAGGGTGGTATTATATCTGGAAACAAATCAACTTACGTGTTGAAAAGACACAGCCGTTGCGACATTGAATTGAAAATAGGCGAAAACGGTGAGGCACACCTGCTGGATCATCAGGCCGGTGGCGGAAAGAATGACGATCGTGAAGAAGACGGTGCGAGCGACCTTGAAGAGACCAAGGTCGCTCGATAGATAGAACAAACCATGCAAATATGTGTCGAAGAGCATCACGTCCGAAGAGAAAGAGAAGTCCGAAAGTTTCACGTAGTATCAATTGTGCGAAAGAAAACAGCTGATATAGCGCGATAACCTCCTGATGTCGATGTCGACGAAATTGCCTGGCAACATTCTTTTCATTGTTTCGCTAGAATGGGCACTGAGCTCGATTAAATTGATGAACTCGATGATCCCTGAGGAGCCCTTTTTACCGATCTGCATTTGCAGTTTTATTCTACATGTAACAGTTCTAAGTATGCTCGAGTGCTGATTGTGCCTGCGCTCGCTAGGCGCACTTGAGCCACAGATGCAGGCGCGCCACAGGTTCACGTGCGCGCGTCAGTCTTGACAATCAGCACTCGAGCACTTTAGCACTGTTATACGCAACAGCGACGGGCAAAATGATAGAAACTTGGAATCGAAATCGAATCGAATTAAAAATTACTTAATAAAAACCGAACTGAATCGAATCGGCTTGATTCAGTTCGAGCACACTTGAATCTAATCAAAATCCTAGCAAATTTTGAAACTAAAAGCATTTTAGCATTGTTACATTTCTACGGAAAACCGAAAAGACGTTTCAGTAAAATGAATGACTTACCAGAAAGTTTAGAAAAAAATGCCTCATTTGACCTCAAAAACCAGAAAAAACCTTCCAGAACGTTTCAAAAATTCCAGTATTATAGCACATTCGAAGCTCGTTTACAGGAGCTACGTGATGATCGGGTGTCTTTATCTCGGCATAAGATGATAATCCAAAATTTTGAAGCTTTATACGTGAGAAATCTGAAAACTGGTGATTTTTCGCATCGACAATGTATCCTCAAAGTTAGCTTTGCCACAACTGTCTCCGGAATATCAATTAAGAAAACTTCCACTGGTTTTCACCGGATATCGTGAAATTTGAATCTCTCTATGCAACAGGAGTACTTTTTTTGAAAACGCTGTAAATTCCAAGATCTCGTTTAGTCCGGGAACAAAGAGGAGCGTATTACGCAATTTCAGAACTCTTCCAAGAAATCTGATTTT
Organism: Prismatolaimus dolichurus; assembly: GCA_034691745.1. Classification (NCBI taxonomy): domain Eukaryota; kingdom Metazoa; phylum Nematoda; class Enoplea; order Triplonchida; family Prismatolaimidae; genus Prismatolaimus; species Prismatolaimus dolichurus. Next base: position 10,009 of record JAQGBB010002254.1, on the reverse strand, counting down.
TGATCGGAAAGCAACTTAAAAAAACCCCCAAATATTTAGCCATTGCTGTGCAGTCCGCGGTCGAACACGCTGTACCCACAGCCCATTTGACGCATCGGAACAGCTGGTGGAAAGTTTGCAAAGCTTTGCGTCGTAAAATGAATTACAAAAATCTTGTAATTTTAGGTCAGAAGTGCACAGTGTACGTGTCTTTTCAACATTACTATCGCGTGCACAAGCATGATTTGACATAGATGCCTGCAACTCCTTTAAAGCTTAAGGTTGATTCGATGATCGAATTCGAGCTCACTAACCGACTGCGTGAAGTGGATCTGGAGGATCACTACATCAAGCCTCCAGAGAGAAATAACGATTATTCTATGGATGTGATTATTAAGAATGCTAAAACGCTACGCGTCCGTCTGCGAGCGTTCAACGTAGGTCGTACGTGACTCACCAAGATTTCGTAAGCAGTAATTGGGCAAAAGCAATCTTGGATTGGGCAGAGGCTGATTGTGGTTGCTCGCAGCGTACATGACAAGCATACTTTAATAAGCTCAACGGCGCAAAAAATCAGAACAAATAAGATGCACCGATCCTCTAGGCTTACTGACGTCGTGTGCCAGTGGCCCTAAAACCATCGATGACAAACTGCAAGTCTTCGATACGATTTACACTAAGGTGGTACACAGAGAGAACAGCTTTACCCTAAGCCGCCCCTCTCAGTGAGTAGAAAGAAAGAGGCGCCCAGCAGAGAGGGAGTAGTTAGCCTCCCCACCCAGCCGCTCGCCTTTCTTTCATACCAACACCGATCTTTTTGCTGAGACGCCGCTAATTCGTTCCAATCCGAGCCGAATCGAAAACACTTACGCGGCGTTCTAAGTCGGTCGCTTCGAACGTTCGAGGCCATGCAAGTGCCGAGCTTCCAGTTTGTGACCGTTTCGCTGCCGTTAAATTAATAGTTCAGCCGGTCTAAAAAAAAAACTGGTTCTGAAAATTTGCGACAACCGGCAAACGTACGAGGACTTCTGCCGTGCTTGATATATTTCTGTATTCCTCAAGTATTTTGTTTTTGCATGACTTTATGGCAGCAATCCTCCAGTATTTTGTTTCTAATTAAATTGAAATTCATCTCGGAGTCGAAAAAAAGATTCAAGTTGTTTCGATTTTTTCGGAATATTGTGCAGTCTGGATTCAACTAGAATTGGCGTTTTGACCGATACTTGACATAAAGTGGTGATATGAATGTCGACGGCTACCTCTTGCGGCTTAATTGGATGCAGTAGTGTTAGAGGGCAGATACGTACTGTGGTGTCTAGCTGTGTTACAGTGTAGCATATGGTGCCGACTATTGAACGTTCGGTCTGCTACACTGTGATTGGTCGGTCGGCCAATTCTGATTGGCTGGTCTATTTGAGAGTGTTCTCGGATTGGCTAGAAAGTTACCGAACTTTCCGGAAACTTTCATGCGCCTTATATACGTATAGTGCACCCTCAGTGCAGGCCGGTTGTCTCTCTAGGTCTCTCTCGGTCTCTCTACAGTATCTCAGAGACCCTCAGTCTCGGTCCCTCTCTCGGACCGTCTACTATGTCTATGAATCTTCATATGTGGTAAACGACGCTAGGCTTTCAGTCTCTCACAAGCTCGTTCTCGAACACCACACGTACGTACATCGATTCAAAGCGTTGCTGCTGCTCATTGTATTGGGTGTAGTAGCGACTGTATCTAAGGGTTTCCAGGGCTACAATAATAATAAAAAACGTCTGTGAGAACTGAACGTGCGGGTAGCATAGAGGGAGTTTTGCTTCGATTTGTAAGCTATGTCATTGCCTATCAAATAAAAGGGGAAATCCTGGGAAACGCGAGCTGCTTTTGAAATACGAATACAGACGCACATTAACAGTAGAGCGTATTGGACTAACAAAGACTAGGCAAACGCGTGAAATTGCAAAAATAAGAACATTTATTTGTAGTTTCATATCTGGTGACATTCACGTATTAAAAATGCTATTAATTTCATTAGAAAGTGTCTAAAAAATTCATTTATTATTGCGGCGTAATCATACTGGCCACGGATTTGCGGATATCGACAAGTTAAGCTTTGTGAATTTTTCTGCGTCTTTCTTTCTTATACTTCCGAAAGAAAGCAAGAAGAGAAATGTTAAAGTAAAAAGTATAACACAAAATATTAGCTCTTAAGACGAAGTCAATTCGAAGAAACTTGCGTCATTTCGACAACCAATTAGCTCCAAGTGCACGATAAAACTTTTCGATATGTAGATTTATTCCGATTTTTGGTTGCCCTAAACGAAGTTGATTGATATGCATCATACTAGCTGGAATTTGTTTGAATTATGCACACAATGACAATGCTGTGCAGTGTCATGCAGTAGCAACAGTAGCCATTCAATAGCCGAAGTGTCGGTCTTCATCGCAAACATCGACAAGTCCGGATGCCTGCACGTTCTTTGGCAGTGAGAAGTCGATCGTTTTAGCAAATGTCCCCAAAACCTTGCCAACGATCCCTCGGCGCCTGCCCGATGCGGCGACCGCCTTCACAAATATACACATCGCATCCGCCGAACACCACTCAACGCCGGCAGTCCACGCGTAGACGTCGACTTTTCCAACCTCGTGCAGCACTCACCGAGCGCACGCGGCGACGCGACGGTGAGAAGCTTCTGCCCGTAGACGGTAATTTCACGAGGCAACGAGCGCATCGCCTCAATGATCGTCTCGAGCGTCGCATCAGTGAGCTGTGCCGACGCTTTCACTTTAAGCACTCGGAGATGAACGAGTAGCGAAAAACCCTCAGCACATGCTCGCTCCGTAAGGACATGCGATTCGAGAACGAAGCTCGTGAGACCCCGATTCTTTTGGCGTATTTCGATGAAGTCATCGTCGTCGAATGTCGACCCGAAGTATCCGCCTGAATGGAGATCGAGCGATTCGAGGTCATGCAACGCCGGCGCATCGTCCGTCGAGTTAACACCGAGTGAGACGAGTCGAAGATGCCGCAGTGTCGGGTACGCGTCAACGATTGTGCGAATAATCGATGACGCACCTGGTGCTAACGGGATTACGGTACCTTGGCTAGGCGAACGGAAAATTTGCCCAGCTCACGATGGGATCCGACAAAGTCGGCAAGTTCGTTCAGATCTACGTGTTTCGCGCACACGTCAAGCGTGTGCAGACTTGCATTCGAAATTCCGACAACGATGACGGAGAGCCGTGGGGCTAACTGGCGCCCCCGGGGGGGGGGAGAATCTCGCAGGCGGAACACTTTCAACCGGTGCAGTTGGGCGAGCACTGTGCGAAGTGAAAATTGAAAATTCGCTTCCGCTTTGGCCGTTCACCGCCTGACATGCCACGGAGTGACGACGAGCAGCGCTGAATGAAACGCCCAACAGCCGCTAATCGAGAACGACTCCAGTTCGACGAGTTGACCAATCGCGCGCAGTGCATCGGCCGTTACGTCCGAGTTGAGGAGGCCGTTACATTTATTCTCGACAGTCGCTTTTTCGCAACAGTGTCCGACGTCGGTGCGACTCACGCGACTATCTAAATCTCGTCGTTTCGTCGACTTCAATGCGATGGACATGCAAGAAAAAGTGTCTCCTGCCGTGCAGAAGTCAAATCTTGTCGAGCACTAGCGAGAGCGTCGCCGAGACAGACCCAATTGTGATGAACGCATACGTGCCCTCCTTCATCTATCCGCTCTTCGAACAACGGCTGGTGAACGACTTTGAAAGCTTCCTCGCATGCTTGGGCGGTGCGCTCGGAATTTGGCTTGGTGCGAGTTTTGCGACCATTCTCCACATTCCGGTATTCTTTTTTGAAGCGATCGCACGCTTTTTGTGGACATCTCCTCCTGCGAAGGCGGAAACAGCTCTGCCAGAGCCGGCGGCAACCGAAAGCGTTTCGACTGCCGAGTACCAAGCGGACAGAGCGGCGCTTACGTTGCGACTTGAAGCGATCGAGCGACTGCTAACGCTGGAAAGACAATCCGGCGGTAAATGAAGAACTAAAGCGACTCTTGACCAATGGCAAATCCCTCAACTGTTCGAACAGCTAACCAGTGGCCGGCATTTGCGCATAAATTTAATGTTGGTTTTGTTGATTTTCAAGCCACACAATTTTTGTAAACAGTGCGTGAGTCTAGCTAGACACCTAGAAAGTTGCGAAGTTGCGCGGGCAACTGTTTGTGCAACTTCTTGACTTTTTGGAGGATTTGCGTAACGTGTGGAACTTTTCGTAAATATATTGGTTTTTACGTGATTTCTACGTTTTTACCTTTCTGAAATTATACCCCAAGCAATTTTGAAACACGTTCGTATAAAGCTTCTTGCAGTCCATCAACTGATGCTGGGATTAGACTGAGAAACTAATATTTATGTGCGGTCAGCTCTGATAGGTGGGACGAAGCCCAGCGTCCACTCAAGTCCCACCCACTCTACAGACATAAAAGCTTCCCCTCCAGCCAGGCTCGTCATTCACGACCTCTTGCTGAGCAGCCTGTTCGTTTTCTTTTCTCCTTTCTTGTCCTTTTTCAGCCCACCCTCTCGTTCGCCTCATTTTTCCCGTTCTTCTCTTCGCCTACTGGTGATTAACATTCTTCCTCTGTGACTTCCTCAATTGTTGGTGCCTTTTGAGAGCATGACCGAGCCCGGCGGAAAAGAGGACACTTCAGCGACAGCCATTCCCGCTCTCACCACCGATCGCGCTGAGTCGGAGTCTGGCGAGCTTAGCGACGCGGATAACTTCGCCCGCCTTCTCTACAAGAAGCTGAAGTCCGAATTGCACACCTTCATCGAGAAGTCGGTGAGCAGCGCCGTTTCGACCGCGGTCGAGACGCTGGTCGACAAGTCGGTGACGACCGTTAGCATCCGTCGCGACGTCACATCGCCAACGCCGCGTTTCGAGTTCAAGGCTCACGAGCGCCAGTACACGTTCAACGCGTCCGTCGCGATTGACCTGCGCGTGGTTCGTCGCCTCATCGAAAAAAGCAAGTACACCGAAGCCGTCGAGGTCATCAACGACGCCCTCGATTGCGTGAAGGAGCGTCAAAGCCACATCATTCAAGTTCGCCGACAAGTCGCCTGCGGGGTGGAAAGCGATCGATATCATTGAGCGTGCGCGCAATGCTGCCGCCGGCGATTCCGATACCGAGAGGACGCTCCTCCGTGCCGAACGCCAGGTCCTTCAGGTGTCCGGGGAAAGCAAGCAGCGCATCGCCGGTCTCGACGGAGAGCACGGCGTTCAACGATCAGTGCCGTATTCACAGCGCGGGGTGGGTTTCAAGGGTTACGGCCAGTCTCATGCAGCAGTTGGCGCCCGAGAGCAGCTCTCCTTCTACTACGAGTGCGGCCTCGTCGGTCTCTACAAGAAGAATTGTCCCTACGGCGGCAGCAGCAGCAGCGCTAGCTATAGCACCGGCTACACCTTCGCCTCCAAGGGTTCGGCAGCCGTCCAGCCATTCCACGCCTCTTCCGCGGGCTCGTAGTATTGACGACCAGGCCGCTTTACTTGACAGCCTTTCGCCATCCGATCACAGCACTGTACAATGTAAGTGCGATTGTGTAGCTAAGAGTTCAGCTGAATCCGTAAAGGGTCGATTCAGAAAAAGTGTGTAGTTTTGGCGCGACATTCACGCAGATGAATGGGTGCTGTCCGTGGTTGAGTTTGGTTTTAAGTTACTGTTACGATTGGCACCGCTGCCAGCGGAGTTTGAAAATAATAGGTCTGCCTGTCTTCATCCTATTTTTGTGCGAGCGGAGATTGCTCGTTTGGTCCACACGGTGTAGTTATGATCGCCGATCAGCGGCCTCTTATTTTAGTTCTCTAACGGTAGCAGTACAGACATCCGGCAAGCATCGGCTGATTTTGGACGCTTCGTATTTGAATCGATTTTTGCAAACTTTTATTTTAAATTGCATGATCTGAAAGTCGCGTTACAGTATGTTTCCCCGGGCGGGTACATGGTCAAATGCGACCTGACCTCTTGTTTTCACTACGTCAATATTTCTCTGAGCACTGGTCTTTTTTGGGTTTTGCGTGGGAGGGACAATACTACCTTACACCTGTTTACCTTTTGATCTCGCCTCTTCCCCTTTCGTTTGTTGCAAAATTACCAAACCGCTTATACGACACTGGCGAACACAGGGTTTTCCCGTTTCGATCTACTTGGACGATCTTTTCGGAGCGCACATGAGTCAAGAATTTTGTAAGCCATGTCAGACACTGTCCATCGGGACCTAAGCAGCGCAGGCTGGCTGGAAAATACGGCAAAATCGGTTTGGGGCCCACGCAAAAGATGCTTTATTTGGGTTTTGAAATTGATCTTGCGGCTTTCTTTGTACGGGTCCCAGAAGACAAAAAGCAGCCGTACGTCCAGTGTTTACGAAAGTATTCTCAGCAGAATTTCGTCACGGCGCGTCACCTGGCGGAAGTGGCGGGGAAAATGATTTCCCTTCACCCTGCCGTTGGTCGTATCGCGCGCTCTATGAGTCGTCGTATTTACAGGGCGGTGTTGGAGCGAGAGCCGAATTGGAACGGAAAGTTTACACTACCGGAGGAGTGCTTGTTTGAGATACGCTTTTGGTTAAACGTTTTACCCACCCACGGCGGTTCCCAAATACAATTGAAGGCCAGATCGCAGCTCCTCGTTTTTTCGGACGCCAGTAGCACTGGCTGTGGTGCGGTTGTTTAGGTACACAAGAAGCCTTTTTGTTGTGTCCGACAGTTTTCCGAACTGGAGCGGACGAAAAGTTCGGCGTGGCGCGAAGCCAAAGCTATTAAGTTTCCCCTCGAGAGCTTGGCTCATACGGTGTTGTACGATAAGCTAATCAAATGCATCAGCTTATCAGGGATGAGCTAGTAGGGAAAAGCCCTCAGCGTACGCTCGCTCCATAAGGACATGCGATTCGAGGGAGGTACGAGGATATCCTCGAAGTGCAGATGTTGAACCAAGTACGACCATACTTCCGTTGCAATCGCATGAAAGGGATCACTCACTAGATGCTCGAGGTGTGAGTGTCAGAAATTTATAAAAAAAGAGTTGTTGTTAGAATTGTTTTTAGCTTTGTGCAAGCAAGACACGAATTCTGTTTGCTAGTATGCCGGAAAAAGCTGTGCTGCTGTTACGTATGTGGACAAAACTGGTGCAATCAATACGTGTTTGCGTCTACTCAACTCATCATGGCGAATACTTGACGCTCGCGATCAGTGTTCGTATTCGAGACACGCTTCCGAAATGAAGACAGACAGACTGTTGGTTCCGTCACTCGGTCAAAGCTCCACCCCTTTGCGATTGAAACGGAATTTAGGGAATTCAATCGCGGAGCCAAACGGGAAATTTCCTCGCACGACAGCCTATCCTCTTAATAAAAGTCGGATTTTGCGGAAAATTTTACGTTTTCCTTCCATTGTGAAAAATTTCTCGCTCCTCCTTTGAAGAAATTATTTCGTGATTTTTAGGTCCACTGACGGAATGTATTGCGATCGCAACGATGGACGAGCGAGCCCCAGCACTTTCAGAAATATTTGTCATGAAGGCAAAATTCATTTACATAACCACAGACGTGCACGAACAAAACTTGAAGGTACGGTATTCAGCTGATTCAGACGCATTCAGAAAACAGCATTCACAGAGAGCGCACAACTGCCTGTCCTCACATCCTTGTCATATTTCTAAAGAGCGCATAATACTGGCAAAGGTAATTTTCTAACGTTTTGCACGGCAAAGCACATTTGTCGCTGAATACAGAACAGGCCGGCGATGTGACTAAGCGTGCATGTTAGAAATGGGTCATCCCATCTATCACGTGCCCCAGAAGTCCCTGTACGTTGGCAGATTTTTTCTTCAAAATTTCCGAGCCAGTTTTTTCCAGACTGGCTGAACATTCAGCGTGCTCAAATACGCTAAAATAACGGCAAATTGTGGCCATTATGTTTGCACATTAGAGCCTGGTGCATGTTCAGCCAGTTTGAAGAAAACTGGCCAACGTACACGGACTTTTTGGAGACGTGATAGTTCTTCACTCACTCGTCAATGAATCCAGTCCTCACAAACTGCAACCAGAAATATTGAAACACCGGATCTTCATCTACAGCCTTCCTATCGCACGCGTTTCGCTTCTAGCTCCGCAACGAACTGCCTTCGCCGCTGTTCGCGGTCTCTGCCATCCATGCAAAGAGAGATATTTGTAGACCCGCTCCAGGCGACGACTTCCCTGACGGGCGCTTTCGCACGGTGCAAGTTGCTCCGCCCATTCGTCAGTCCGCCCATAACGAAATAGTCGTACCACGGGAACTCCGGGTGCTCCTTTTTCATTCGCAGCATCGCATCGCGTAGCGCCTCAGGCGCACTCCGGCTTTCGAGGTACCGTTCGTAAAAGTACGTCGTCATGATGTCGCTCGTCTGCTGATTATCGTCTAACGGATTGTACGAGACGACGACGGCGCGAACGCCTGCCCCGAGAAAGGCGGCGCCCAGGCTCGCCAGCCCGTCGGCGGTCTCCTCGCCGTTGCCGGTGCTGCAGCAGTTGAGGATCGCAAGCTCGACGTTCGAGAGGGTCGTCGAGAGAATCGTCTCAAAACGAAGGCACTCGTCGTCGGCGAGCAGGAGGCAACCGCCAAGGCCGCCGCCCTTGTCGGCGGTCATCGCGTGCGTCGCGAAGTGGACTATCGACGCGTGTGGCAGAGCAGCTAGCACAGCGGCGACGGTCGCGTCTGACTCCGTAAGGTACTGCGCCTTGAGGCCCTTTCTCGAGGCGATTTGCTCAAGATTTTTCATCTCTTCGAGCGCATACGGAATCGGCTTCGTCCCCTCCCTATGCGCGGCGTCGGCGCGGCGACGACAAGCACATCGTGTTTGACCTGGTAGAGAGTGGTTGCGGTCAAAAGTCGATCAGCGGTTAGAATGCTCGGCACCGTCGCGACGACAAATTTGTCCAACACTGACGTCACGCCGTCTTCGTCACAGATGAGTGCCGCGAAGGGGACGCCATAAAGCCCGCGTCGGCGCAGACAATTAGTTTTTCTGGATTTGTTTGCAGCACCGGCGAAAGGAACGGCGTGAGAAGGCTATCGACGAATTTCACGTAGAGACGTCGACGACGGAGGCGCACATCGGGCTGCACACGTTTAGCTCCGGGCATTCGGTAGTAGGTGCCGCCACCGGCCAAGTCGTTGTGTTCCGATTCTCCCGCGGTCCCCTCGTCGTCACAAACACGCCAAAAGTCCACCGTGTTGCCTTCGGCGCGAAGCAGCCACACGTGCATCTCGCGCATCGAGAGTCGGCTGTAGTAGAGGAGCGAGCAGCCGAGCTCTCGAACGAAGAAGAGCATCTCGTTGAGCGTGAACGAAGACTCGAACGGTGAACGCATGATCGCCGACTGGAGCAAGAAGTTCCGATTTCGGTCGACGACCTCAAGTTCGTTCGTGTACTTTGCGCGAGCGGCAAGCGCACGCTAGTAGAGAACACGCGCCGGGTTCCACGCGGCGACGACGCTAAACGCGAGACGCAGCGTGGCCTCCGTAGACGGCTCGCCGAAGGCGCGAACGCTCCTAATGAGACTGTGGTAGAGGCGTTCGGTTTCCGCGAACTCAACGATAGCTTCGTCGGTTCGATTGATTTGGGAGAGCAACAAGTAAATCGGCAAAGCCGAAAAGGCATTGTGCCGTTTGACAAAAAACACCAGCACATATGTTTTTGAAGCAAGAGAGAATGGAGTCCACGATTTGTCGCCGTACTGCCTTTTTCCTCTCTTGTAAAAAAATTTTCCACCATTCGCAAGTTGGTGCATACCATTGGCAAGTTTGCGCCTACCATTGGCAAGTTGCTACATACCATTTGCAAGTTTGCGCCTACCATTTGCAAGTTTGCGCCTACCATTGGCAAGTTGGCACATACCATTAGCAAGTTGGCACATACCATTGGCAAGTTGGCCCCACCGCTTAAAAGTTGCTCACAACGTCGGCTAACTTTTGTCGGCTGGGGAGGGATTGGAGGGGATTGGGGGGATTGAG
>JAQGBB010002253.1:0-11302 GCA_034691745.1 Prismatolaimus dolichurus | reverse complement strand
ACATTTCCCTGGAACGTGTTCACGTAGCCAGACAACTTAGCACAGTTTGTAGAGCGATCAGAAAAACTCGATTTTTTTGTCACTGCACAGAGATGGTTTTTTTGGCTTGCGCACTTAACTAAATGTTAGGCAGATTGTGACAAAAGCTATACGGTCCCGCCATCGCCGGCGCCATCACAATCACAGAGGGAATAATCGCGTTCACCGTCAACGTCATCGCTATCGTGCTCGCGCGCCGACTGAAGAAGCTGAAGAATCTCAATTTCACGCTCATCTTCGTCGCGCTCGCTTCCGCGCACGTCGGCTACACCGTGTGCGGGCTCGGCTGGATACCGTGGCTGCTCATCTCGCAGAACGACGCCGTCGCGCTCAGCTGGTTCGGCCGCAAGTTTCCCTTTCAAGCGATCATCGTGTGCTTCTACGCGAGTATCTCGCTCACGTTCGTGCTCGCGCTGAGTCGCTTCGTAGCGATTGCGAAACCAGCGAAGTACGACCTCTGGTTCGCGAAGAAGCGCATTCTCCTCATGGCAGCGTTCTCGTTCGTGCTCCCGCTCGCGCTCGTGTTTCCGTTCTTCTTCGACGACTGCGAGATGTACTTCTAGCCGGCGAACTTCACCGTCGTCGTCACACCTGGCGAGTGCACCGAGATCGCCGCCTCGGTGGTGATGATGGGCTTCGACTACCCGTTCGTCTGCGGGAGTTTGGCGCTCAATTTCGCCACGTTTAGGAAGCTGCGTCGACGCAACGCGAAGAAGGCGACGAACGCCGTGCAAGCGGAGCGTCGGAAGCAGGATCAGCGGTTCCTCCTGCAAAGATTTCTCACGGCGCTCATCGCTTTCGTCGAGGTTTCGTACACGTATCTCGAGTTGGTGATGACGACGCGATGGGAGTTCTTCGCGATCACCGTCGTCGTCCCGCTCCTTCAGCCGATCGCCGACGCTTGTCTCTTTCTCACCCTCAACGCAGAGACGCGCGGCGCGGTCAAGGCGTTTTGCTGCAGCGGGAAACCGGCGGCGAAGGGGCACTCGGTGAAGATGACGAAGGTGACGCAAGTTCGTACGGGAAGCATCAGTGTCGTGGCACGTAAACCAAACGCGACTTGAACCTGTGCGCAGGCTAATACTTGGCCTGAGGCGATTTTCTGCTTTCGGCGTACCTAAGATTTTTTATATGCTTACTCAGTTTGCATTATCAACATGTCCTTTATCGAGTGCATCGAAGTATTTCTGTACTTTTTGATGCAACCGTCAAATATTGTTTTAGAACTGGTGACAGACACATAGATGATGTTTTTTGAAGCGTTTCTTTTGTAAATATTTTTTCCCTCGTAAGAAGCAAACATGTTGGTTATAGCCGCAGCGATATTACAACAGTGGAATACCCCTGGTAGCTGATTTCGAGGCAGTGATTCCGCTCGGTGCACGCGGTGCTCGGTGTACAAAGAAAAAGTTTGCACACCGAATGTGCACCGAAAGTTTTCACTAAAAAGTATTTTCAGTATTTTCAACATTTTTCGAGCATTTTTACCTAAATTTTCCAGTTTTTTAAGTTTTTGAAAAAATTATTTTCGGTTTTAAAATTGTAGCAATTTTTGAGTGCGTGTGTTGAAATTTTAACGATACCGTCCAAAATGCAAATATGCAGACGTCGTTCACACTTTCTGTGCTAACCCAGAAATGGGTTTTTTATTTTTTGAGATTATTTAGTTTTCGGTGCTCATTAATGCACGGGCACGGCAAACGTGCACCGTGCGCTGGTAAAAAAAAATTGTGTGCACCGTGCACTGGTAAAAAATTGTATGCATCAAAACGGCATCCATATTTCGAGATAATAGCAAATAATAAAGCTTACTAGTTTTTAAGGAATTTGACCACCTTCGACAAAAATTCATAAAAAATCTGAACAAAACTACAACTTAAACTGAACACCGAGGAATGCGTGTACGCTACCTACGCACGTATACGTAAGAAGATGAGAGCAGTTCTGACAGTTTCGCTTCTCTACGTGCGTGCCAAGCAAGTACCGCTCTGGGGCATACTGTCATGAAGTACAATTATCCGCTCTTTTGCATACGCACTTCAATTCAACGAAAGTCTATCTTTACCTGCGTGCACATCATTTTTTACTTTCCCTAATTTTCGCGACTACCGCCCTGACGCCTCATCGGCAACAGCGCGCGTGCTCGAAATGTCGGCGATGCGAACCAGGCCAGCTGCGTTCGTGACATTTCTTCAGAAGACCGTCGACAGTATTTCACCACCAGTTGTGGTTATCGAGATAGCCGTCGTCGTCATCACATTGCTTCTCCTCGTCGTGATCGTTCTTCTGCTCTGCAGCGTCTTCTCGATCAACGACTGGACGATCTTTATGGTCGGACTCGTCGGAATGCCGCTGTGCATTGTGCTTCTCCTACTGGCGAGTTTGTGGCTAAGCAGGCTTCGTCATAGTAAGGCTGGAAAGAGAAATTTCGAGGTGTGCACCGTTTCCGATGCTCGAAGTCTGCGACATTCGCAATGCGATTATCCACCACCGTATGAGCATCCGCCGGACTACGAGAACGCGTTGAGAAGCATAATACAACGGTGTTCTGAAATTGAGCGGTCGTCACCGGAGCGTGTGTGCAGTGCTTGATGGACTGCGCAGTATGGATATCCTCGTGTAATTCACGTAGCTCACAGGACGGTAGGGGCAAGGTGGTCGTGCAAAAATCACGTGCTCACCAACCGGGAGCGGGGTCTCCACAAAACAGCACGAAAGAGTAGTGGTGGAGGGCACTAAAAAGGCACTTTATCCATTTTAAAGTTCTTCCTTTCGCCGAAAATGGGAGCGAGTTGAAAGGCACAGGCGCAGGGATGGGGCTAGCAGAGAAGCTCACGACTGCGAATTGCTTGGGTTGGGCGTCAAAATGCAGGTTTTCGCCTTCGCGAGTTTTTGTATTGTCCCGACTAGGAAATGTGGGCAGGAGACACTGCGGAACTTTAAAGGGTCAAGCAGTTTTTCTGCATGTATGGTAAAATTGTAAACCAAATTACAAAGGGTATATTTGTTTATAGCGTCGAGTTATAGCTTGTTTTACTCGCCTAAGCACGGTGCGTGCAGATGTTAATTTCAAAGCACAAAGCGACGGCAAACGCTAGTTAAACATCAGCGAATCTTTTGCATATAGATTTGCAGGCGAAATTACCAAACATTTTAGTGCTGCAGTAAATGGCTGCGGTTGTGTTGTTCTCCCGCCATACCCATCAGTGCACGCACCATACTTTGGCGAGTAAAATAAGCTATAACTCGACTCTGTAGACCAAATATAGCGTTTGCAATTTGGTTTACAAATTGACTATAAATTCCCTACTTGACTCTTTAAAATGCTCACTTGATCATTAGACCACGTAAATTAAAGTGGAAAGCCATCTACGTTTTACGGAAAGCAAAGCCAATTTCTTTCTCGTCTTAAAACGACACAGTTTCGCAATTTTCCGCGACTGTTCCTTATTTTTTTTTCATCGCTTGCAGCGGGTCCACGAACGACGAGACAGTGATTAGAGATTTCCTCAAGCTGACAATAAAATTTCTTGCCATCTGCACCAGTAGGTTTTTACCAGTTTTAAATTGTTACCAGAGAACCTTCCATTCCATATAACACATACGAATAAACTTCCTGTAACGAAGAGCACTCTGCCAATTTCTGGTTTATCGCCTTCAACTGCTTTCTTCTCTCCTTTCCCAACGTGAAACGACGTAATTCTAACGACTGCCATATTTCAATGTGGTCTTTGCATTTAGGAAAAAGTGCCGAGGAAGTGAACTGTTGGCCCCTGTTGCTACCCTGTTGGGGCCAGCTCCAGCCAAAAATGTGCCAAAGGCGATCAAGTTTGCCCGCCCTAGGTTTTAGCCTCTTTCTTAGGCAGCATATAATTAGGGTATTGCGCCCAAATCTGGAACCACTTCAGTGTTTTTTTCGTTTTTACCTTCGAACTCGAGAAGTACTCAACGCACAACAACAAACCGGATACCAGCGGAGTACCCCGATGCTGCTCTACGACGCAGGCTGCATGGTGCCGCACAGAAATGCACCGTTTGACAATGGCGGCTTGACAAAAAGTGGTCCCAAATTATATTACATTTTCTGCGCATGTCTGGCATTCGCGCTAGAGTGCAGCTACGACAAAGTTTGGGAGAGGAAAAAGGTGCAAAATTCAATGTTGAATCCGAATCCGTCGTCAGAAGGTTAGGTTTCCAACTGTTCTACCTCAAAAATCATATGCTAATTTTCACGACCTCAAAAATTTTGCATATCAATTTTGAGGTAATAACAGTTAGAAACCTCAACTTCTAATACTGATTCTGAGTCAGCGTCAAATTTTTCATCTTTTTGCTCTGCCGAACCTTGTCGTCGCTGCAGTCTAGCGCAAATGCCAGACATGCGCAGAAAATGTAACATAATTTGGGACCACTTTTTGTCAAACCACCATTATCGAAAAGTGCACTTTTGTACAGCGCTGTAAGCCTGCGTTGTAGAAGAGAGTCGGGGCATTCTGCAGATACCCGGTTTGTCGCTGTGCGTTGAGTATTTCTCGAGTTGGAAGATCACTGTGATCACTGTGAGAAGAGTGTGAAAACGAAAAAAAACCTCAAAGTGGTCCCATATTTGGCGCGGCACCCTGTGACGTCACGAGAAAAGTAGATTTTTGGCAACACCTCTGTATCACTTGTTATCACACGTAAAACGTGACGGCACATGTACCTTTTTTAAACACATGAGATCCCTTTCACCCCCAAAGCCCCTCCACCATCCCTAGATGGGCAAAGATGTTTTTATTCAAAAAGCCAATGTCAATGTAAAGTAGTACTAATGTAAAACCATGGCGAATGCCACGCTTTCAGTTACCTCAGCTCGTCAAGCATAAGTTTCTAGCTTGCTTTATTGCACGTTTTTACTTCCATGAACACTGATTGCGGCAAGGAGCGTAAACACGTCACCGCTTAATAGCGCTACGTCAATTGAACTGAAGCTAACTTGAGGAAATATGGCCAAACATTATATTTGCTTATCAATCCACGTCCACACGATAGCTGCACTGTGTAGAATCGTCTTCTCTCAATCAGCACTCAATTTCACCCTCTTTTTAGAAAAGTAGGTCGTTGTTGACACAGTCATAGCGAAAAAGTGCACACTACGCAACACAATATAATATCGAGGTCTCCGCGAACTATTGCCATTAGAGAGTAACGTACGTACCAGACACAAGAACGATGCCTTCGTGGCACGAGACATGTCACGTGACTCACTGAACAGCAGTCCATACGACTGGTACTCGCCGCAGCTAAGACTTCCGCGCTTGGCCAACTCGTTGCGAAGCGATCCTAGTCAGCAAAGAACTTTTGCGATGACGAGCGAGAACGATTCGGCAAAATATGCCGAAGTGAACTTCACCGAATCGCTGTCGTCCTTTGCCAGGTACGTGTGAAAATATACACGATAGTCCCAAAAAATCTCCGGAATTTTGCAGTGATACAACGTGTCATGGCATGAAGCACGCGGTTCTCTCGGCACATTTGCTCGGAAAGTGAGCGCTTCTACGCACAACGATAACGAATTCGGCAGTTATTGATTGATTTCTCGTTTGCAGACTCGTCTGGACGGCGCTCATGCTCACATGCGTCACACTGCTAACGATGCAGCTAACGAACAAGTTTCTCAGCTACGGCTCTTCGCCGATCAACGTCGACATCGACGTGCGCTATTCGTCATCGCTCGATTTCCCGAACGTCGTTCTCTGCAACGCAAACCGATATCGGTACGTGTTCGGGGTAAAGGAAATATAGCGGCTGCTAATCAAGGTGTGCTTGCAAGAAAATTTTCTGAAAAACCCGAAAAAATTGTTTTACATAACTCCGTCAGTTGACCTTTCAACTGAACTTGCAGTATTAGCGAAGCGACAAAAAGCAAGTGGAACATGTATGCCGTCATCAACGACATCTACAATGACACAGGCGGCGGAAAGATAACATTCGAAAAGTATCCGCACTTGCGCAACCTGAGCATCGACGACTTCCTCGCCGAGGCGGCGCATCAAAAGGAAGACATGATCATACAGTTAAACTGATGGTCCGCTCTAGGACGGCGTTGTTCTTCTTGTCGTTCTGCTTGTTTTCCTAGATGTCAGCTACCGAGTGGTGAGAGATGTTCGGCGCAAAACTTCAGCAGCGAAATCACAGACTTTGGTATGAGATTGTGGTGTGTTCAAGCGGTCACTAAGTGATACTAAAGGAGTAGAATTTGACTGAATTGATTAGACTTGTTCCACGCCACCTGACTCGGATAAAACCAATGAGGGGTACAAATTTATTTTTCCCACTAAAAAATAATGACGACTCCACAGTATTCGTTACAGCGTCTAGTGTTAAGGGCCTGAAAATTTCGGCCCAGCTAGGCCCGACATTGAAAATCGTCTCGACCACTTCGGCCTGATCTGTACAAATTTTCCCAGGGAAATTTCTAAGGCAAATCAGAAAAAAATGTTGGCTTTTTCAGTAGCGACCGCAAGCCGCTGACGTGAACGGGATGCCATTCCACTTTGTGACTTTATTTTTTATAGGCCAGTGCTATACGCTTGAGAAGCAATTCAGCGTCCAACACGCAGGTAGATACTGTATGTAGCACAGCTAGAAATAAACAAGCAAGTAACCACCGTACGGCACACACAGAGAGATGAAAGAGAACGGAGTCGATGCGCACTTTGTGCGGGTATTTTCCTTAAAATTTCAGGCTCTACGTTCGGCTTATATTTGGTTTTGAACGTGGAGGGTACGTGGTTGCAGCAAGGTGTATTTCAATTCACAAAACCTAGCGACACATGTAAATCGGCAAAGCGGATCGTATCCTATCTCTTTGAATGGAAAACAGACCAGGGTAGCGCAGAGCAGTTCAGCGGAAGAGCAAACGGCTAAGCTAAGTTATTTTACGGACCAGTTAGCCGCATACTTTTTGCACGCGCGACGATGCAAAAAGCACAGCAAAAAAGTAGCTTTATCTACAGATTATGAAGCGATGGCAGGTCCACAGAAGACGGTCGGCATCAAGGTGACTCTGCACGCTTATGGCGAGTATCCACAGGTTGCAGGCAAGTATAGCTCTGTCGTTCACCTCAAGCTTTTTTTAGCTTTTTCATACGGAAAATGAAATAACCGCTGGATAATTTTACAGAGTATGGATTCGATGTCTCGCCCGGTTTTCAAACATCAATTGGTCTCAAGTATCTGGAGGTAGGCGTCATCAAGGTCAGCTGTTTGGCTTAGTAAGCATGCTTCTTTCCGTTATCGAAGCGCAGACGATAAAGCTACCGCAAAATAAAGGCGGACAGTGTCGTGACCGACCACTGGAGGAGTTTCCAAACAGTAGCTACTCGAGAACTCTATGCAGGTATGACTTCACGGTCGTCCTCCTCTTTGCGTGTCAGGCAGATTCTCGAGGCCCATTAGCCCATTGGCACTGAGTATGCCAGTGTATCGAAAACTACCGATGACGAAAAACCACCGATGCCAATGCATTTTAGACCACACTGTGAAACAAAAACCGATAGACACAGAGCTTCAGCTAAATTCATAAAGGCCTTCTCATGTCATGCGTAAGATAGCCAATTTTCACGTGGCAGTTCCAGGAAACTTAATGGCCCGAGGCAATTGAGTCCATGGGCCCCATGTTCGAATTAGTAAAAACCCACATTCATTTCAAGGTATGTCCGTCAAAAATTTCATCCCACTAGCTTGACTCAGAGACACAAACGGCACGACCGATTGTGGCGACGCAGTGAATTGCGTCAGTGGGCCTGAAGTTATTTTCTTCTTTCATAAAAGCTTGAACGAACGATTCAGAAATGCGAAACGAGCCTGCGGCTGTATTGCCAACATGATGCCACAAGATGAAGGTTCGTACGTTGCTGCAGATTTGCTACCGTAATGGTTGAGTTATTTCCATCAGAAAGTAGCACGGGAGAGGACTATGATGTACAGTAGTCCAAGGGGTCGAGCTCCATTTTCTAGCGCAAACGATGAAAAGATGCAATACGCTTGACTATTATAATTGCGTCGAAGTGCAGCTCGGTATGTATATCCTCGCTGAAATTAATCGCAAGTCAAAATTTGTCACACAACCACGTTTGTGAACGTTTTCCTGTAAACAGCGAACAACTCAGTCGACTCTGAGGACGCTTGTCCACAGCAGTGCGAATCGATAACTTACCAGACCGACATCTCCTTTTCACAGCTTTCGACGAAGGTAGAAGTTGTTGTAAGTAACAAAGACTGTAAAAGCGTGTACGATATTGTCGCAAAACATCTACAGCGGCTCCAAGCGATGATCAGCCCCGCCGACCTTGACGACATTGGGCGGCATTTTCTCGAAGCCAAGGAAGCCTACGAGCGATCCGGCCCGCATGCGGAGAAGGACAACCAGCTTGTCGCCGATCTGCTGGACTCTTACAAGGACATCTACAAGCATTCGTAAGAAAACCAGCTATAGTTATTAGCATACGAGTAGCAAGCATAGTACTGAAACTGTTTGCACGCTTCTTTGAATGCTATGCCGATTGCTATCCATCGGCATCCACACATATTCGGGCTGATTGCGTTTTCTCTTATACTAAATGCCAACGATTTTGAAATGTGTTCTACAGAGCAATGAAAACTAAGCGTGCTAAACTTTTTGTGAATTTCACGCATGGTGTCACTCAGGTGCAGCGTTACCAGATCCCAGCGGATGGCATGTGGGACATATACTAACATATGAAAAAAATTTTGACACCGTTTTGGTGGGCCATTTTTAGGCTTATTGACGAAGTCAGTAGGCCTATTGCGGTGGGCCCTATCGTTCGTCTGTCTACACGATAACTTTCGAAATAAGCAGACTAGCGAACTGAAATGTCACCTTGGGCCAAAACTTGATTTGAGTTCGCAGGTGGGCCCTGTGGGCCTAATACTCCCGGAGCATGCCGTTTCACAAGGTCCACTCCCATGTAAAAATAAGGTGTTTTGCGCATAACTCCTGAACGCCTGAACGGATTTAGCTGAAATTTGTTGTGCGCACTCTACATGGAGTATGCTTCAGCATTTCTTGTCATCGATGGTTTTTATTATACAAATTTTCAGGCCTACTGACGCACATTATGCAAACTTCGTTTGCGTCTAACTCCTGGATGCCTCAACCGATTTGGCACAAATTTGGTGTGCGTATTTATCACACGATATTCTCCGCAATGTGTTATCAATAATTGGTGTAACGGAACGCTAAGCCAAAAATCGCAGGTTTAAATCCGCCTTTTCCCTCATACCTTTTTGCATTTTTTCTCGCGTTGCATTGAACTCAGAAAGATCAAATTTAACGTCAATAACAGGTTTTGCGTCAGGGGACCTCGAGGATCGGTACATCCGGCTTGTTTGGCTTGCAGCAAAATTTACAAATTTTATATGAAAACATGCCGCGAGCGAAGCAAGCGGCGAAAATTTGGACTTTGCGAAGAAAAAATGCTGTAGAGTCGCGACCAGGGCAAAAACATTGAATTTCACGAAAATGCTGCAAATGAAGTTAGCGGCTCTAAATTTGTCGATTTTACTCGAAGATTCTTCAAAATTCTCTTAAAAATGGAGCTTTTGTCTCACAAGCCTACCTCGGCTTTGTGAGACGCAGGGGTTAAAATGTGGGACTGTCTCACTCAATGTGGACATTTAGTAACGCTACTCAGGTATTTAATGCGAAAGTTACTGGAAAATTTTGAAATCAAATCTCTTTTGAAAGCGGATCCGAAAACTTTGCCGAACGAGAACGAAATGAGGACCCGCCCCGTTCCTGGCCCCGTCGATCCGCAATAATTCATGCTCTTTTCTGCAGCTCGGTGAGTACGTGAATTCTGTTCGCCCACTCCTGAGATGTTGCTCCTGATGCATCATATGTTCAGGTTTGACTACGCGTCCGACATCGGCAAGACGATCGAGAAATACCTGAACACCGAGCAACCGTGCTACAGCACGATTGCCACCCGATTCTCGAAGCTTCGTCTCTGCTCGGCGAGTCAGCAAGAAATTATACGAGCGACCTACAGCAACGCGCAGAAGCATACGGTAGAAACGCAGCTCCTCGCGTCTGCGACCGCTTTCAACAAAACGATCGCCAAGTTGCGCGACATGTTCACCGTCTCAATCGTTGATTCCCCAACAATAAGCAACAACGAGACCAGCACGACCGCTAACGCGACGACCACACAAACCGTCGACACTGCCATTCGAAATGTTGACCGTTTGGCCGACGTACGCAGTGAGCTTGCGTCCGAGCAGGAGGACTTTGACGAGACGATCCAGAACGTCATTCACATCATGATCAACCAATCAGCGGATGTCGTTGCTCGTTACCTCTCCGCGAATAGTGTTGGCAACGAATCGCTGACGACAATGGACGATCTCACGACGACGATGGAGCGCAGTCTTGCGAATATCTCGCAGAACTGCTTCGCTAAGCTTCTACAGCAGCTTACGCCGAAATCGCTAAATCTCTCGACGTCGACGACGAGTCCAGCTTCAAAGGCGATGCCAAAAGCACGTGCAGCTAAGAAAGTGTCTTCGTCCCTCGCCGCCCTGGGCGTCGAACTAACGCTTGCGACGTGCAACGACGACATTAGTATGTTAAACGGACAGAGGATATTCCCGATGCTTTATTGTATTAACCAATTATGTGATATTAGCCGTTTTAATCATTAAAACTTAGCCATTAGCTAATTAATATCTATAAGCCAAATAAATATTAGCTACCTTGCTTCGCCGCAGCTAACTGGTAGGTCCAAGTTCATCACAGCCCTTATTCTGTTTAGATGACCTCCTAGTGGCAGTAAGCACGTACGAAAAGCGTATGGAAGAATTCTATCACAGTGCGTCGAAAGTGATCGATACCATCAGCGAAAACTGCAAGGGGTTGAACAACTCTGTGCGATTAATGGCAACGGCGCTACAGAGCTGCCCTGCTTCGGACGAGAGCACCGGTTAAAAAGTGTACTGTATTTTTCCGCTAAAAGCCGCCGGGACTAAACTTGATTTTGGCCATTTTAGACAAAAAAAAACATTTTTTTCTAATTTAGCCCCCGTGCCACTTATAGCCCCAGGGGGCTGCAAGTGGTACTGAGAGCTTCGAAATATCCACAAGAATATACATTAAAGATAAAGCAGTTGCACTCAGATCTGACGACTTGGAGGCGGACCGTAAAATTATAGGCGTGCTGGTTCACAATTTTTTCACCAATCTCAATGTTGTGCGATTGTG
>JAQGBB010002252.1:0-11305 GCA_034691745.1 Prismatolaimus dolichurus | reverse complement strand
GAAATGTTCGCCAAGTTGTGAGAAAAGCTATACGTGAAGATGATCGAGAAGTTCGTCGTCATCAACGCTTCACCGACGATCTACTACGTTTGGAACTACTTTATCGCACCGTTTATGCCGGCGAAGACGCGCGCGAAAGTTGTCATTCTTGGCGCGAACTGGAAGGAGGAGATCGCGCGGCATGTGAACGCGAGGGCACTTCCGGTCGCGTGCGCTGGAAGGCGCGTGGGCGAAAAGGTCGTTGTTGCAGAGAGTGTTCCGGAGGAACTTTACTGGAAACGCAATGACGATGCTTGATACACCGAGCATGTTTCTATAATCGATAATCCGGCCGGAAAGTGCGCGTCGATTTTTGTGCACGCCGAAAAGGGCGACGTTCTCGAATGGATTGCGTTCTACCATGAGACCTACGTGTTCTAGATCGAGTGTGTTGCAAGGAACGTCGAAGAATATGGGAGCATTCAGATTGGCGCCAGGCCAGAATCCGTCGATGACGAGGTGTTCCCGTGCATTGAGATTGCGGGCAACAAGTGGCTTCCGGAAGATAACGCGTTTGACTGCGAAGCGAGCGGAATGTACGTGGTGTGCTTTCGAAACTTGCACTGGTTCGGACGAATACAGCTACGTTGGGCGATTATAACGAATTGACGGAAACTGCATTGCTACCAGAAAAAACCACTATAGTAGCGCTTACTCTTCGTAAAATTGTGAAGCTGTACCTGTCGTGCCGTGGTGTGTGATTCATCGCAGTCACTGACTGATTGAAAATTGATTGAAAAATTAACAAACTCAATTTACTCATAAAAATTGAATTTTTTTAAGCTTGCTCACTGTATATCGCTTATAGTAACTCATATGTGAGGAATCTAAATATCATTTTAAGTTTTTACTTTGATGACAATTACGGGCTTTAGCCTCAATGAAATATAACGAAATTTCTGTTCGATCGTCAGACTAAAGACATAATCGTTAGCCAAATGAAAATTTAAAATGATTTTTAGGTTTTTCACGCATGAGTTACTATGGGCGATATGCAGTGAGCAAGCTTGAAAATTTTCAATTTTCATGAGTAAATTGAGTTTTTCTATTTTTCAATCACGCACTGCGACGTCGCAGTCAGTGACTGCGATGAATCACACACCACGGCACGACATATATACCATGAACACCACATATCTCCATAGACACTATATAGCCCCATTGACGACAATACACGTTACACGTGTTTTTTGTTAAAAACTAAATTTTTTATCAATTTTGTGTTTGCTGTACTTTGTCATAAGTGGAGTTTGCTGAGTTACGTTACTTAATGCTATTCAACCAGTCCTTTGCACTAATATTGAATTTTTATCGAAGAAACGCGTAAGAAAGCTGCAATTCAATAAAATTTCCATGTCTCGATCCCATTGCGTATACAGATTTGATTGCGATTACATCTGCGCGTAACATATAGACAAATTGTGGCCTTCTTTTCTCTCTTGCTTCAAAACCTATGTGCTCGTTTTGTCAAACCGCAGGATGCCTTTTCGGCTTTGCCGATTTACGTGTGTAAGGAATACGTACGATCGCTTCTTCGAGCGGAGCTTCAGAGCGGTTTCGAAGGTTTCTTCTTCAGCCTTTCTTACCCCTAATTTGTTCAATGATTGCCTAATACGTTGTCAAACGGCCTGGAATGCCTATCGACATGTGGCTTTGCGAGCTCTTCGATAGCCGCTGCTTCGGTAAGCTAAATTTCAGCGACCAACTTTGGTAAATTCGCTCTCAATACTTTCGCGAAGAGACGGGATGATGGCGAAAATGATTATGCGGTGGACGAGGCTCGCACAGATTCTTCAACATTTTTCAAACTTTCGCAAACAACTGTAAATATGCGTTTTTGAGGGACGCAGGACAAATACGAGCCTAAAGAGAATCGTCTCATTGACAAAAACAAGCCGAGTACTGAGTCCAAAGTAGCTGAAGTCCTTCGTTCTACGTACAGCACCGAAACACAGCGCCAAGGTCACGCAAGTTAGCGTTGTCTCGCAGGGAGTGAAAGTGAGCTTTCTCTTCCTGCGTTAGGCTGTCGATCCGCCCGTCGATGACGAGTGTGTCCACTCCGGCGAGCCAGCCGTGCGCCATAAAGATCGAGTGGATTAGTCATCGAAATGCCGATGCGGTCATCGCACGGCTTGAGTGTATCTCAAACGCTCGTAGCCGTCGGCACTGAACGCCAGTAAGATCAATCGATAGATCGGTCAACCATTTAAGACGGTCTAAAAGTTTGAGTGACCGAAGAGATCCTCCACAGCCGACGACTAGGCGACGAATGCAATCGTCGTCGATAGCACATAGATCGTCCGCGTAGGACGCTTCAAACTCCTCGAGGAATCGAAGGAAGCCGATCGCATCAAAGGCTTGTCGCGCCCGACTGCTGACGCTGAGCGACAAACGAAGCGACAGAACTCGTAGGTGGGGATTTTTCGAGCAAATGTCGGCGACGTGGTCGGCGTCGACGAAGCTGCCTTGCTTTTGCGCGCTGGCGCCAAGCTTCAGCTCTGTGAAGCTACGGAGACGACCAACTTCGTCGGGATCGAACAAGACGCCGACGAGACTGAGCTTCTCGAGTTGAGGGCAACAATCGGCGATAACGCTCAGGGGAAGTTGAACGCGCTCGCGAATGTCCAGCTGCGTTAGATTTTGATGCGCGCGAACAAACGGCACCATGTCGATGCCCGACGGTGGCCGCAAATTGAGCAAGACCTCAACCGACGGCGGGATGCTTAGGAGTGTTGGAGAGATGATTGCTTTGTTGGTGAAATGGATTTTTCTAATTTTTGGGAGCACGCCAAAGCGGACGCAATACAAATTTCGCCGCGTTCTAGCCAGCAGTGTTGCAAAAAATTTGAAACTCAAATTCGAAATTTTCGAATTCAGTTTCTTTGCAAAATTTGAATTCGAACTTTTTCGAATCGAACTTTTTCAAATCGAACTTTTTCGAATCGAACTTTTTCGAATCGAACTTTTTCAAATCGAACTTTTTCGAATAGAACTTTTTCGAATCGAACTTTTTCAAATCGAACTTTTTCGAATCGAACTTTTTCGCCAATTTTGAATTGGAATCGAATCTGCAAAAACTCAGTTGAAAAGCTTCGATTTTTTCGAATTTGATCGAACTTTTTAAAGTTTTTTTCAGTTTTACTACAAATGTTCAGTTCTCACATGCATTTTGCTTATTTTGTCATGTTTACCATTTTACGGCATTCCGCTTGAGCATTATTTTGTCTCAGCTTCGAACAAACAACGCCTAAAGTTGGTTTTTTCATCGAAAAACGGACGTTGCATCAGGAAATAAACGGTGAAAATACAGAAATAAAGTCGAAAAAATTCGAAAATTTTTTAATCGAATTTTTAGGGAAAAATTCGTAAATTGGAAATTTTCAAATTTCTTTTAATTATTCGAAAAAATTCTTTGCAACCGTGCTAGCTAGCTGCCTCCATTTCTTCTTTCGTTTTCTATCCGTGGGCGTAAGGGTGCTTGGCTTGCAAAAACAAACTAGGTCAACGACAAAGTTATAAATTTGAAGAGTGAAGAATCCAGACTAAACTAGACGAGAGCAAAGATGTCACAGTCGCCATCGCATATTACGTGTCAGCTAATCGAAAAGCTTACGCCGTTTTTATACTTATACTCTCGGGGTAAATCGTGCTGTGATCTCGCGCATGTGAAGAAAGTATCAGCTCGATTTGTGTTTTGTCACGTCACGTGTATTATGTCAACCTTCTGTTGACGTAGTACGCGCGGAATGATGTTGTTCTTATATGCGTTTTAGGGCGTCAGGTTTGTAGACCATCTGTGGTTGAAATTACAGCCGATTTTTGGGTGTTCACATCGGTTTCGGTTTGGTGCTGACGTCAGACGCCAATATTTTTACTAGTGGAGGACACTAAATTAGTTGAGCTAGAAATGAGTTAACGCCCTTGGTTTTGAGGAAGAGGTCGAGGTCCGATGTTTTTTCGTGTGCTTAAATCATGATGTGCCTTCGAAAATGTAGATAAGGTCATTTTTTGGCTCTTCGACGAAGTCAAAGGATTAATACACTTACCGTGTGAGAACAGGCGTGTTGAGTCGCGGCTATCGACGGCAAATCTCGAAGAGCGTTCCACGTAACCTTTCTATTTACTTTCGAGACTCATTTTCCTCAATTTTCTGCAAAAAATTTGTTTCTCCACAAAATTCTTCTTTGCTCTGAGGTTGGGCTATGTTTGAGGCCAGATTTTTGGAGAATGTTTAAAGCAAAATCACACTTTTAAATTCCTGGCTATTCTACTTTATTGCATTTTCCTTTTGAAGTAAAAAGACATGTAGTGTTGAACGAAATTTATGGACAGAGCCCTTCAAATACCCTATTCCCATTGGTCGGAGTTTTGTGGGGGGAAAAAGAACTTCTTTTTTTCTGCAAGAGTCAAATTTCGCGCAGCGATTTTTTGCCAACGAATCGACCACTATTTTTATAGCTTGTACTTTCTGCCAATCGTTTACCGAGTCGTATGATGTGCATAATATATCGGTGTCTTCGAAGTGGATTAGCCGCGACTGCTTTAAAGCTTTCCCTCACTTTGCTGTGCAACTTGCTTGTCTGATATTCACAAATCTTCTCGGTTTAGAAATGTACAGTTACCTTGAATTCGACTGAAAATGCGCATCAAGGATGAGGGCAAAAGAAAAATTCGGTGGAAGTGTGACATACGCGTTTTCTAGGCAACAGTTGCAAGCGAAATTTGCTTCAACCCTACGATCTTCGATGGCGAAGTAAGCCTTTCCCTCCTTCAACCGCGTGGCAATGCAGACATTCCCCAATCCTTCGCTAGATTGGTAAACAACAGTCAACACGCCGACATCGTGCTTGTCTCGTCCGACAACGAGCAAATCTTCGCCCATCTCTGCGTGATCAAAGCTCGCGCACCGGGCTTCTATCTCAAGTACATTGCACCAGTGTTAAGCAATACCACAAACAACAACGAGCGACTCAGTGTGGCCGTCACCGACGCGGATGGCAACTCCCTCAAGTTCTTTCTTCGGTAGCTAAGGCTCGAAAAACTAAATTTTAAACTAAAACTAACCTTTTTTAGCTGTGTCTACACCGACGACGAGGTGCCCGCCGAGGGTATCTCCGGCGAACCCATTCACCCGCACGACCGCGATGACGGCGCCGCGATGGAGAACGACCCCCTCCAAAACTCAGGCGGAACATTCACACAATCCGCCGGCGCTATTTCCGCCTCGCAGTCCACCGACTTCGACCCCGCCGGTGGCGGAAGTGGCGGTTCAACAGACCCCGAGATCCGCGAATTGATGCAACAAATCGACCTCGCAATGGACCTCCAGCAGCGCGAACGGAGCGTCGAAGCTGAAGCGAAGGAGTGGGCTTCGACCGCATCGTACGCCGGCGATGCAGCCGAACCAGCGAGTCGTCGTCGTCTTTGTCGAACGGACGCCGGAAGTGAACTAGCAGCCGCGCCGGTGCCCGGTGCCGTGATGACGTCATTCGCGCGTCTTCACTCGAGTATGGAAGGCTCGTCGATTGTTACGACGCCCGAACGCGAGTACGTTCAACGCGAACTGTCGAGACCATCGAGTCTTCACTTCTCACTTCTTGGCGGCGTCGGTGCTGAGGAGACCCCGTTCGATCCCCAACTGGCGAGCGCGACCGCCACCGCAGATAGTCTCGACTCGGAACGCGCAGCGACAGGTGGAACCATCGCACAGCAGTGGCGTTCGATGCAGAGCTTGCCGGTTCAACTCGGCGAGGACGCTCGGGTTGAGCAGTTTATCGCCGGCGGTGCAGCGAGTTGTATCGGCGCGATGCAGGACGATGAAATGGTTGTCGAGATTGAGGAAGCTTATGTGGAGGGCGATGAAGCGCAGAGTGGAACGCAGAGGAGGACTGGTGGGAGTCAGCAGTTGTTCTCGATGTTCATTGAAGTTGGACGGGGTCGGGATCGGATCTTGCCGGTTGTGAGTGGAGGGGATGACTGGTCGCAGTTGAGGAGGACGTCGAGCACGAGGAGGAAACGGTGGAGTATTGCGTCGGAGCAGATGAGCATTGGCTCGCAGGATAATGTTAGGTGAGTGGGCAGAACGCGTTCTGAAACAGGTTGGAACACAGAAGTGCAAGTGTTCTAGTGCGATGACGAGTCCGTTGAGCGAGGTTGGTTGTATAACATCGAGGATTGAGACGCAGACGTCGTCATACCTCAGACGAAGTAGCCGCACTGAGGCGTCGATTGAGGAGGCTGGCGGGGAAGCGCCAAGTGATGCGTATGTTGTGGGCGATCTTAAACCGTGCTCGAAGCTTGGACATGATCTGCTTGTGATGTTTCGAGATGGCGTCGAGACGGACGTCGAGGTCGAGGCCAAAGATGGCGAGATTGTGAAAGCGCATAAGTATTAATCAGTCACGTGACATGTGCTTCGGTTGTGAAAGCGATGGCATTGTAGATGTGTTCTGAGCACGACTTGCAGCTACTTCGACGACCTCTTTCGACAGGGTGTGGCGAGAGTTGACATGAAAAGGTACGATGATTTGGTCTGTTGCTCTGCCTGGGAGAACATTATTTGAGCTAGGTGCCAGCTTTTGCTGAACTTTTATTCGCGTGTTAGACGCTTTTTCGGCTTCTCCGTAGATTTCGATCGTGAGTGAGTGTGGGCGGTTTTTAGTAGAAAAGCTTTTTTGAAAATTCGAACGGTGTGGCTAGCTACCATAGCACGCATGCTCATGTAGCTAGGGCCAGATATTAGCTCGTGTTGGATGGCGATTAGGCTAGGCGTTGAAGTTGTGCGTCTTCTGATGGCATATAAAAGGTCCACAGAAAGTTATCTCGGATATCGATAGCAAACGTTGACTGTAAGAGCATGTGGTGTTCATGGAACGTAAGGCCGTGGTTAGGAATCCTATTTCCCACGCGTGTTGGGTCTTTCTTCTGCACTTCCATCATCCGAGATGACTTTCTGTGCACCCTTTATATTGTGTGTATTCTGAATGTAAGGCTAAAAGGTGCGAACTGTTGGCGTGTTGATTACCTGTCGAGTGTTTGATGACGATTAGACGAAAATCGAAACGGAATCATTTCCCTTTAGCTACAGCGTGGAAAGCGTCCGCTTCGTGCTAAGCTTCCTCTACGGTGGCCTCATCACTATCCCGCCGCAAGGCGTCGACGTTTGGGAGGTCTGCGCACTCGCCTACGTTATTGGCATTGAGCGAATGCGTGAGCTTGTCGAGTTGCACGTCAAAGCAGAATTTTGTCACATGTACCACAAGGTAGTTCGAACGTGGATCGTATAATTATCCATGCAATCGGATCGTGTCTTTAGCCCTGCAAGATCTGTATTGTGGCGGCGTTGAAGTGTTTACCCTGGTTGAAGAAACTAAACTTCGACACACTTCTTGCGGATACGTGTGCGTGGATTGCGGCACACTTTGAACGATTTTGGCCCAAGAAGTCGTTTTGTGTGCTGCCCGACGACGTTCAGAAGATGTGCTTTGACGCGCTTGTGCACAATTTGGTAAGAAAGCTATGATAATGGGTGGTTAGTTGCCTAGCTTGGCGCCCTTTATTGATTTTTGCCGCGTCAAATGGTCCCTCATTATGCGTGACGTTTGCCAAGCGTGCTTGTTGCTTCTCGCGTTAAATCTCAGCAGTATCGATCGTCTTTTTTTCATTTTTTTTGTTGGGCGAGATAGCTAGCTGCAAGTTGTGCCTACTTTTGAGAGGCGCATGCTCGGTCATACATATGGAGATGGAGTTACGTGGTTGACGATTTTTACAGATGCAGTTACTCGCGCTAGTGTGCAGCAAAGAGTTGGTCGTACTTGAACGATAGTTGTTTTTTCTACACATGGCAAGGCTAGTTAGGGGTACAGAAGATTAGCGGATTTGCTGGCTCATTAGTTTCTTCCGCAGTTCCTCTTCAACGTGTTCTGTATTAGCTGAGTGTGACTGTCGTGCGTCATACATCAACGTGCTAGGTACTGCATATAGACATGACAGGGTGTCCAGGGGTTTCCAAAGTCTCCAAATGTGGCTGAGAGGCGTTTAAGTTTCCGACTTTTTGACCCAAGTTCAGGTTTTCAACGGACATTTCGTAACAATTTAAAAATTTCGGTAGCTCGCTTCGCTCGTGGCGTTCTTTTTATTCGATTTTTTTTAAATATGCTACGCTCGCGTCATGATCTGTGTGGCCTCACTTCCTGATATGACGTCACTTTTGCCGAATTTGGTCACGAGTGGTCGCCGAAAAGTTTCCAAAGTTTATTTTAAAGAAAACTTGGACACCCTGTTGTGAGCTTACTGCATCGAAAGCATTTGAAGGAGGAGAAGGCTCGAAAGGCAAAGAAATGTCCGACTCAGAACGTTCGTATGACGTGCTGCCGTCGAGTAGCCCGCTGTGGTCATACGGCTAGTACTCCACGTCGTCGACGACACCGACACACCGTTCAGCGCAGCATTCTTACACGGCTCAAGCAGCGTGCTTTTCACATGAGCGCAGAGAGGATCTTGAAGCCAGCAAACGCAGTTCGCCATTCGGCTACCACCTTCGGAGGCGAAAAGCATTCGCAGTTCGCGCGCACATTCAGCCGATGGACACGCCGCGATACCACTGTTAGCGGCACCACCTTCACCAGCACTGCCCTCGCCGCCACATTGCGTCTCAAACGCATCGAACGTCTCCTTGCAGCCGGCGTCAAGTTCGCAGCGTGTTTGTGCTAGTGTGCAGTGTACAACTGACGCTTTTGGGTCGAGGTTGCACCGTTCGATGTCGTCACGAACGGCGCCGATACATGAGAGGTCCGTGCCGAGAAGGAGTTCGCGACCGATCCGTGTCTGGAAGAGTTGGAGGACACCTGTCTTGCACTGTGGGCGACATGTGCCTGTCGTGCAGGTCTGGTGGAGGTAGAGAAGGCGGTGGTAGCAGTCGGTGTCGTTGTTGCAACGCTGGCGGATGATGTCACATCCGAGCGGGTTGTCGGCCCGAATCTGTTCAAAGAGTGGGGGTTGTGGTCGAATGGTGCTGGCGCGATCGTCTGCGGATGGAGTTAAATCGAGGTTGGACGAGTGGACGACGATGAGCATGAAGCTAAATGATGTCCATCCTTTCAGCATTCCGGCTGGACAAATTCTCCTTCCGCTTTATTTGTTCGCGTTGACGCTGGAAAACAATGAACATGGCGTGGTCAAGATGTTACGCAATGTGTACACAAACGAAAAATCACCCGGAACTGGCAAGCTTGCGCAGAGCGACGACTGACATGTGCAGTTAGGATTTGGCCTAGTCAAGCAACAAGGAACTAGCGAAGGATGTGCAGCACCTGTAGTGTTGGCGTGGAGGATTTTTGAGGTTTCGATGATACGATGAGAAGCTTGGGATGAATGACCGTTTACACGCTCGTCTGGGTGGGTGAAGAGGCTAACGGTGAAATTTCAGGATGGTTGAACCGAGAAGGCATGTCAGTGTGTTGTCGTCAGTCAATGATTTCTGCAAATGTTAGCGCTGGTCGGTCGGCTTTCATTGCCTGTATGCGAACAGCTGTAGCCTTGAGTACACATACACAATGTCAACGACGTGTAGGCTAGCTGTGCGAGTGGTCGATTGGTCGGTGCTAACGTCAAGTTGAATCAAGCGAGCCGGTTGTTCGGGATTAAAACGATGTGGTCAACTTTATTAGTAAATAGTGCGAAACGTGACACACCAAGTGCAACAACAGGTGCTCGCGACAAAGAATAAATTTAGTAGCAGGAGGTAGAGTCGGGATATTTATGCAAACTTGTTCACTCCGCTTGACCGGCCAACGCGCACTTCTATCGTCAAAGCAAACAAAGCATCATTCATTCGATTCTCTTCATGCCCACTCGATTGATCCACCCGCGTTCGGTCACTTCACTCTCTATCCGGTTCTTTTTTCATCAAAACAACATCGAAAATCGTAGATCATCGCGCCGCGGCATCTGGTCGCTTGGGATCACTTCGCATAGAAGCAACCTGATGCTAGCAAACAGACAAATTGCGTAAAAGCTGCTGATTAAACAATAGTCATTCTGTATAAACGACTTCCAGCGTTGGTAATAGTGAGTAATCGTTTGTTTACCCGTTTTGAGTATTTGCGCCCGGAAATTTTTCCAAGGAAGCTTCCCATGGATCTCGATCTGTGCTGAATTTTTTGAACTTAAAGCGAGTGAGGTGAGGCTTTAGATGAACTGCTACAATGGGCACTCATGAGCTTGTCTAGAAATTAGCTACATGCGTGTAATTCCTCCTTATCCCTTATTCCTCTCCGACAAAGTTAGCGGATGGTGTGAGCAACTTGCCAATGGAAGCGACAAATCTTGGCCTCCTTTTCTCTCTTGCTTAAAAACTTGTGCTCGTGTTTTTTTTGTCAAACGGCAGGATGCCTTTTCGGCTTTACCGATTTACTTCTATTGCAACGTTGCTGACCCGTGAAGCTGAGCTGGTAGTGCAGTTATTTTCTTTGAATGAGGGAGGATCGAGATGTAGCCACAGCGTATTCTGAGTTGTTTGAACTGTCGACGCCGTTGTAGCTGGCTGCGCTTTTGACCTCAACATGTACAGCCATTGTACGCCTAGAGTTAAGTGACGTGCGTCTTTTAGGCGAGCGAAAATGCGGTCGACATTCTCCTCCACTGCGATCAGATCCAGGCAGAGTTACCGCGCGCGCGATGGTGTGCTTCCGTAGCCGCACTGGTCGCTGGCGTTGGCGACATTGCAGCGGAGTTCGTTTCGTCTAACTTCGAACGGGTTATCGCCTCCGAACGTTTTCTCAGCGTTGGCAAGGTGCCCAATTCCCATGGCTTTTCGCCGTGACGTCACTCTTTTGCGTTACAGCTTTTGAGCGTCAATCTCGGCATCCTGGA
The DNA here is from genome assembly GCA_034691745.1 of Prismatolaimus dolichurus. Classification (NCBI taxonomy): domain Eukaryota; kingdom Metazoa; phylum Nematoda; class Enoplea; order Triplonchida; family Prismatolaimidae; genus Prismatolaimus; species Prismatolaimus dolichurus. Next base: position 394 of record JAQGBB010002252.1, on the reverse strand, counting down.
CGACGTGTTCTCCGCTGCTGTTCACGGTCTTCCAGCGGACGTTGCCTGCAGGGCATACCTTCGACTGAGCGCGATGGTCGGCGTGCTCGCTGACCGAACGAGAACGGATAGCGACTTTAACGAGGTAGTTTAACCGGGAAGGGATAATGTGTGGCGAGCACTTTTCGACTGAAAGTGCGCCTATGCAGAGATATGTGATGTTCGTTCGACGCCTGCTCGAGTTGTGCGAGAATCATCTGCTTCACTATGCAAGCCAGGTTGTCACTTGCGAGGCGTGGAACGTACTTCCCTTGCAGATGCAGGAGAAGATCCAACGTGGTGAGCGTTTTGCACGAACTGCTTGTCTTCGCAGAAACTTATTTTGAGTTGTAAATTTTATCTCTACATGCCTGCC
>JAQGBB010002251.1:0-11309 GCA_034691745.1 Prismatolaimus dolichurus | reverse complement strand
TCTCGCCGAGCGGGCCGAGTCGCCTCCTTGCGTCTTCACCGAGGAGCACCAGAATTTGACCCCTCGAGTGATCCAGCGGAATCAGAACAAGCGGCAGCAGGATGGGAGCGGCGGAACGAACAATTATGTCCCACCACATATGCGCAAGAATCAAAGCGCGCCGACGCTTCCGCCGACGTCGGGGACCGTCTGGCCGACGAACATCCCGCAGCCGAAGCGTCGCGCAGACGGCGCGTCGTGGGCCGGCGGCAACAGCTCGGGGAGGCGGCCGCCTCGGCAGGCCCTGTTCGGCGCTGGCGGCAGCAACAAGGGCAAAGGCGGCTTCGAGAAGCCGGGCTTCTTCGGCGTCCTCGAGGGCGGCTGCTGCGAGGACATGGACCAGGAGGCGGGACCGTCGTGGGGCGGCCTCCAGCTAGACCCGGCGATGGAGGCAATGATGAAGGACGACTACGGCGGCGAGCGCTATGTCGACACGCATGCGCACATTGACTTCATCTTCACGGAGTACTACACGCGTCTCGATCCGAATATGGTTACGTGGAAGAGTTTTAAGGTATGTACAATACGTACTGTACATGGGTAAAACTGGTGGTACCACTAATACTATAGGGGAAAGATGGTGGTCTTGAGGACGTCACGTGATCAAGGCGAAAGTGTTTGACAGCAACTATGATGCTTATTGTTTTTGTAGACCAAACAGATTGCGAAGAATCGCTTCGCCAAGTCTTACGGCGCTGTGATCGCTGACTTTTGTCGGCCGAGCACTTACCTCGATCTCCTACAGGGCCTGCGTGATCACTTACTTGACGTAAGTTCTTAATGAGCTCGTACACGTCTTTCTACGGTACTCACTTGACTGCAGTACTGCATCTTGAGATGATTTTATGTACTGTACAGTGCGAATAGCATCACGTTGAGTGTTTGTTATCCGTTCCATCTTCCTAACTGGTCGTTGTGATGCTCACTTGAGGATAGCAGGCATAGTCTCTCTGATTCACTCTTTGTTTATAAGGTTTTGACTCGCAACTAGCCGAAAAAGTTGTGAGCTATTACCTTGTCGGCGTATGTAGGTCTATTCAGAGTGTTTATGTATGTTTTCTTAGCCGACTGTTAACCATGACGTTTTTCTCGCCTTCGGCGTGCATCCGCATTTCGCGAACGAGTGGGACATCGAGACGAAGCACTATCTAGAGTCGGTGGTGCAGAACGAGCGGGTCGTCGCTGTCGGCGAAATGGGACTCGACTATAGCAGAAAGTGGGTCGTACGCAGGCTAGAGAAGGTAGTTGATGTGACATGTTTTCTCGCGTGGTGTAGGAATAACATCGATCGGGACGTTCAGAAGAGCGCTTTTCGCGAGCAGATGATGTTCGCCCTCGAGCACAACAAGGCGGTGCTGGTCCACTGCCGAGACGCCGAGGACGACTGCTTCAATCTCATGGCAGAGGTGAGCTTGAGTCTTGAGTTATGGGTGCCACTATTCAACCTCGACGAATCGACAATCCATCTTTGAGTTGTAGCGGCGTTTCCTGGCTGTCGTAGACTGAATAGGTGCGCCTCTGACCAGGCCACCCTCAGTGTAAAGTTATGTGTGACCAACGAAAGTCGATAGCCATGTCAGCAGGAGAAGACGAAAGTTGATCAGCAACAAATAGGATGCTAGTTGATAACCAGTCGACAGACGAGAAGAGCATAGGTCGTTCACAGGCGGAGATTGATGCAAACATGAGACGATAGTTCTTGAGGGTGTTCCGTCACCACGGCGCTGCGATATGCTCTCGGTTGCTGCCCTAGGTGCCGCCGCTTCTTTCTGCGCGCATCTTCATAATATCGATGGTGATAACCTTGCCGGATGCGAATTGAAGAACGCCTTCCAATTCGAAGAGCTTTTCGGACGCTTCGTTCACCGAGACATCCAGCTTGTAGAGAATGTCGGATTCCCGCCGTGTTGTCGACGAACGCCGATTCGCAGATCCGCTTCGACCTATCGGGTCCGGATTGCGGTTGCCGAGGAAACCAATGACCTCATTCTCGAACCGGTACTCGTCGAAGACGCAGTGAATACTTAGACGATGCTCATATAGCTGTCGGGCTTGATGGCGACTATTCGCGGCTTGAAGACATCGGGTGCGAGATGTGCTTCGAAGTGCATATCGATCGCTGCCCGCTTTTGTGTGAAACTGAACACGCAGATATCGGCCGATGCAGAATTGCATCTGATCGACGAATCAGTGACCGCTCTGGTCGGCAATGCGCATAATTGTGACGCGAAGAAGATTGAGCTGATCCGTTGGCATTTTGTCAAGATTCTCCAGGGAGATTAGGCATTGTTGCTCGAGATCTGCAGGTGGCGGCTGGTGAGATTCTTGTCGAACCGCCATTACCTCGCTTGGGCGTGCCATTTTGCTGCTATAGCCCGCGCCGCGGTCGTTGATGTTACCACCGCCGCGGTTGCGGTGTTGTGTGAGGAGGCTCAGACGTACTGTGCTAAAAATCCGTGCATGTACTAACGGCGTAGAGCCGAACGTGATCGTTTTTACCATATGATTTGGAGTTTTGACAGCAAGCAGGCTGATTGTGGGCTATAATATTCGAACTGGGTGAGGAAGTTGTTTGGGCCCACGTGACCAATGCGTACTGTACGTATGTACTTAACTACTTAGTCTACAGTGCGTGTTTGAAAGCAAGAGATATCGGCAAATGATTAGACGAGCTCTTTTACTTTTACTCTAGGTTCTACCGCCGGACACGCGGATTCATCGCCATTGCTTCCTGCAGAACTGGAGTAGCGCACAGCGCTGGCTCAAGCAGTGGCCGCGCCTCTTTCTCGGCCTAACGCCGGCGATCTGCGATGCACCGCCCGGCTCGGCGCTTGACGATCTCGTGAAGAACGTCGATCTCAGCCGTGTCATCATCGAGACGGATAGTCCGTTCTTTGGGCACCGCTACGTATGTATTGTACATACAACATGTATGTATTCTTTGTATACTTTTCCGCTGTTAATAGCGTCATTGCTGCATACATACTGTACGTAATGGAAACTGTTAGCTAGTGTGTTCTCGCGAGGTCGTATGAGAACGTCGTGCGTTCTCAATTGAAAGATTTCGATTTGTGTTTTTTGTATAGTTCCGTGCACGTGGTTATAAGAGACGCAATCATCCGGGCCTCGCGATCGTCGTCGCCGTCAAGATCGCCGAGGTGCGCGGCATGAGCGTCGAGGCGGTCTTGCGTCAGATTAGCGTCAACGTGAATCTCCTCTACGGTATCGATATGACGCAAGACAATGGAGCTTCCGCCAACGGCTGGCATGGCGGCGCTGCCTCGTCGGAGAAGGGAGCGGAACTCCTTGGATGGAAGTAACTCGCTTTTCTTGGTTGCCTCTTGGCTCAACGCGCTGCCAGCGTGAGGCGTTCTTGCCACTCACTTTTTCGTGTAGTGCCGGTGCATTATCGATTTTTTCGTCTTACGATCAGGGATGGGGCAGTAGAACTGACGTCGTTGGAATAAATATGATGTTGTTGTTGACGGGACTCTACGTACGTGTCCTACAGACACGTACTTGCATTCGAGACTTACGGGCTTCACGGCACTGTAATGTGTACAGCAGACTGTATAGTTATGCATAGGCACGGTTGGCACGGGTCGTATTGTGTCGTGTCTATAAATGCACGTAGACTTACTTGGTCCTTTCTGGAGACTTCAACTCGGGAACTGTATGCCTTTTGCGGTAGCCGTGCCTTGTCGGGTCTAGTGTGTGTATATGGGCGTGTACTGTACGTTGTGCACCGCACGCGCTGCAGACTGGCAAAGTCTGTGCGACGTAGTACCGTCCCGTCTTTCGATGCGTGATGCAACGACCGTTTTTTGTGATGTCGGCGATCGGATAGTTCTTGTTTGTGCGTTTCGGTTGGCGCTGATTGGTCCGTTTTGTTTGGTCGTTTCCCATTGGTCGGCTCGTGCGTTGTGCGATTTTTGCACATGTCATCGATCTCACGCCATGATTCGCAACTATCGACCAATCAGTGTTGCGTTTTTCGTTTTCTCTGTGTATACACGGATGCCTGTATTTTTCCGTTACAATGATCTTTGTCTAGAAGCTGGCTGGCGACATCGATGTCTGGTTCGTTATGGAGTCGGTTATTAGAGTATATGTCGGTTATTGCTTTATCTGACGTTCGAATCTGACCTGTGTGTCGACCTTACTATGCGGTTGCTCTCTCCATCCATAGTCTGCCACGTTCTAGTGGGAATTCAGTTGAGCAGTCTGTATGATGATGCATTAGCTTGGTGGAGAATGAGATTGACGTTTCGCATGTGGACTGACGCGTTCTCCTTGCAAGTTTGAGGTCAGCAGATCGTGGACTTTCTAGCTTACAAGAGCCCCGAACGCTGATTTGCGCACGCGGTGTCTTGTTGTGTGTCTAGTATTAATTGTGCCGCCAAAGACATGCATTTTTGAGTTTCTCTCTGCGTCGTTGTGACCTTATTTGGCGTTTTGCTCGTGATGCTGCTTTGTTGAAAACCACCTCATTTGTCTTCTTTTTTATCGTTCGGGAAATTCCGTGTATTCTTCAGCACGATAGGGCTCGAGATGGCGTTAGCTCTTGTCTTTTGTGAAGCTGCACCGTCTTCCGCTCTACTCCGAATGTGCTTGCAGGAATGTGGAGAGTTTTGCTGTCGCGCCGACCTTCGGCTCGGCACATCGCCGCACTTGCGACCGGAGGTTTCTCTGTGGCGGTCGTATCCTGCGAAGCGTCGACGTCAGCCGACGATGCGGATGGGATGCCGCTCGAGATGGACGACGACTATGAGCTGCAGCTGAGCGACATAGCGAGGATGAAGTCGCCCGATCCGTGGGAGAGAGTGAAGAACGTCTTTTTTGAAGAGTACGTGCAATTTATTGATTTTTCGAAGTGACTAGGCGTTCAAGTTTTTGGCATTTGGATCAGCTTTTGGGATAACTCTGCAGTATGCCCACTTTTTCTTCCAGCACTCAAGGGGTGCAAAGTTTCGAGTGCTACATACTCCGTCAGTCGGTCTTCCTCTCAGTTGGCATCGGCATGTTCGTCGGCGCGATGCGCGGCTTTTTGCGAAACGACGATCGGGCACACTTTGAACGTTCGACACGATTCGTCATGTGGTTCGACAACAAGGATGGCCAGGTGTTGTGTTCTGGAGGGAAGCCGCGCTCGCATTAATAAATAGTCTCGTCTAACAGATTCGAATGATGGACTACGTCATGTTTCGTGCGACGAGGGAGGGTCTCAAGTTCGGCATCAAGCTTACCTTTCTCGTCGGCACATATGTGTGAGTTAGCTGCTAAGCAGGAGCGGGAGTGACGTGACCGAGCGAGACGGTTGCTTGATCTCGTTTAGCGCACTGATGGGATGCTTGACGGCGTACAGAAATAGTGCGAGACTCTATGATGTACCACTTGGCGCAGCTGTTGGAGGTGTGCTAATAATGTTAGCTCAAACTTGGTTAAAGCGTTGCTCTTTTGTTCCTTCGTGCAGGCGCGCTCTACAATTGCGATCGCGGTCTCAAAGGCATGCTAGCTGCGGCGACCATTTTTGGAGGAATGATGTATGCACGGTGATGACGTTAGGATTACGGTAGCACTTGCCTTTTTCTGTCCCCTCAGGTCTGTGGTTGCCGCCAGCGGACCGCTTCTCGTCTGGGCGAACGGGCTGAAGTCGTATGACGAGTTCTACAAGAACCTGGAACTGGAGTTCCACAAGCGGAGAATGTAGGCGTTTTTTCGATTCGACAAGTTTCGAGGCGTGCTGAGTTTCGACTCATTTGTAGTTATGAGAATCGTGTCCAACGAATCTATCAAAGGCTCGCTCAGAAGAACGACTGGTGGGTACCCTTCTCGTCGAGGATGAACGAGGCGCGCACGCTCTTCGAGGAGCAACGAAAGGCGATACAGATTCGCGCTGAGGTCGAGCGGCAGCTAGCCATCGCTGAGAGGGAGAGAAAGCGGGCCGAGGCAGCCGCCGCGAAGGCTGCCGAGGAGAGGGCGGCGTCTGCCCGTCGGTGGTATCGATTTTGGTGACACTCGCTAGGATGTTTTTTATTGCTTTTTGCAGATGTTTTTGGTGCAGTTACATCGTAATGTGTTTTCTCTGTTTGATAAAGTTTGTTGTTTTTGAAGCTAGTCTGGCGCACAGTGCTGTGTCTGCTGCTACTTTTCCGCGAGTTGTATAGAACGAGTTGAATGCAGCCCGGTCTCTAGAATGCCTTGGAGGCACCGTCGTGTTTACTCGTTTTTTTTGTTATTTTGTGTAGAAAATGTACGGTTTTCGTCGTTTACTCTCCTATCGTCGCACTTTGCTTCTTGCGAGTGTCGCCACCACGTCAGGTGTCGTCTCCACCGAGAGCCCTTTGGGCGGGGACCAGCTCGCGAAGGTTGACTGGGAGACGGTCGCCGACGAGCCTGAGAGAGCGGAGACGCCGTGGGGTCGCATTAAGGAGATCTTTATTCCAAAGTTCGCTCGGTGTGGTGCTTTCTTTTTATTAGTTAGCACGCGATCTTTTGTGCAGTCGGTACGGTTTTCGAAGCTACGAAGGCGATCTCATTGTTGCGAACTTGAAGTTTGCCACTGGCGCGGGCCTCGTGATCGGCGCAGCACGCTTCTTCGTCGCGGCCCCTCGGGAGATCGCTAAACCGAAAGGGGTATTAATGCCGTTTCAAATGCTGCGCGTGCCAGAGTTCATGCTTGTTCCGAAACGGGCGATTATTCGGTGCGATAATTTCGGCTTCTAGCTCTTTCACCACTTTCTTCTATCGCATGTTAAAAGTACCGCGAAGTTGGCCGTGACACTCCTGGCCGTCACCGGAGCTGTCTTGTACGTCCACGCGATCTTGATTAACCTGCTTACTTTTGCACCTTCGAGCGGTGTTCTTACATGTGCAGGCTCGTTTACTCCCTTTTGACGACGTGGCGCGATACTGGATCGTTGATCGACTTTCCCATTGTCACGGGAGTAGCATGTGCGTTCCACTTTGGTCACATGATGCGTCGCTCATTGTGCAGTCTCGTTTTGGACCTTGTTAGGGGCGTTATGGATGTACGATCGGGGTCCGAAAATGATGGCTCGCATCGGCGGTGCTGTCGCTTGCGCTGTGTATGCTCTTTGCGTCTGTTATATGTGGTCTTGATCAGTTTTCTATGCCGTCTTTAGCGGTGTTTTGTGTCTGCTCGCCGGACCCATTTTGGAGGTCTACAATCTGAGCGCTGATCGCCTCTTTCAGCAGTATGTCGGCGAGCACTGGAAGCTGAACGTGTAATGCCCAGCTTCTTCGCCTTCTCTTTGTGATCTTCATGTGTCCTTCGAATTTCAGGTTGAAGGCACGCGATGCGGAGCTCAAACGAGTCGCAGAGCAAACGGATGCTATCGATGCCGAAGCATCGAGCGAAACACTTTAGCTAGTTTTTCGATGCAAATGTGATTGGCGCTTGTTTTCGCGAATATATATCGCTCGTCTTTATCGAGTTGGTTTGCTTTGTTTGAAATTCGCGGGGTTTCCGTTTTATACGAACGACTGGCTGACTTAATAGTCCAGTTCCACTGGCGCGAGTCGAGTGCACTCTCCGAATTCCGATGCCGTTTTCATCGCCGTAGGCCTGTTTTGCTGTTCTAGTTTGTGCCCGGTTTTGTGTTCCAGACGCTGAGAGGGATGTCAAATGAGCGCTTTTTTCGCGCTGGCAGCAGCGACATCGAGCAGGTGCTGAGAGACTTCGACTGGCGCCTGAATCTCGTCGTCGGCTCGTCGTCGTTGACACGCTTTCCGAAGATGCCCGTTCTCCTCACCGTCAACCTGCACTGCGTCGGCGACGAGCAGGCAGCGCCGCCCATCTCGCTCGAGTTTGATCGAGAGCAACTCGCCGCGTTTATCGCTCGATTGGAAGCGGCGCAGCTCGCGTTACGCGGCGCCGTTCAGGGATCGTGAATTGTGATTGGCTGAATTGTCACGTGACGTGCTGATTCTATGTATATATATGCGATGTTTTACTCTCCACTGCAAATTGTTTGCAACAGTGTTTTCTACCAAGACGGGAGATACGCCATTCGGTTAGCTGAGGTGTGAGGTGCAGTTCCCCATCCCACGGAGCTTTTCTGTGCTTGCTGATAAAAGTTAGCGCTCCGCTCTTTTCAGAACGCTCATCGATGCTCGTATGCTCTTTGCTCGCCGTTCTACTTTGTCTTCTGCCGCCGTCGTGCTCGACTCGTCCGATGCGCGTTCTCGTCTTCGGCGGAAGCGGCTTCATCGGCTCGGACTTCGTCGTCGAACTGCTTCGCGCCGAGCCGACCGCAGAGATTACGGTAGCCAATCGCGCTCACTGGTCGTGGGACAGCCGTGGGCGCGTCCGCCCTTTCGTCGAGCATATCTACTGCGACCGCTATGCGCCGGCGGCCGACTGTGGCGGGCTTCGGCGAAAACTCGCGACGACCTACTTTGACGCTGTCGTCGACTTTAGCGCCTACGACATCGACGCTGTGCGGCCGCTTTACGCCGAACTGAAGCGCAACGTTGGTCTCTACGTCTACATTAGCTCAGACTCCATCTACGAGGTGTGCGAACAGGCACCGCCGCCGCCGTTGCGCGAGGAGGACGCGCGTCGGCCGGCTAATCAGACGCTTGCGGAGGAGTTGAACCGACGCGATTCGTACGGGCATCGGAAGCTCGAGGCGGAGGAGTTCCTTCGCGATGAGCGGACGAAACCGGGAGGACTTCCGTTCGTTCTCGTTCGGCTGCCAGATGTTCTGGGCGCACGCGACACGACGAATCGGGTCTGGAAGCTTATCCTCTGGGTGCAGCTCGCCGACGTTCTAGGTAAGTGATGTGAGACATGCATGCGATGACGTCATGGCGGGGACTAGTTCTCCTATCTAGTTTTGACTGAGTTTCCTGTTTTTTGTGGTCGCCAATCAGCGATTGCACTGATAGCGATTCGTGTTTGGTTCAGGAAGTCTCTAAACTTGCGACCTCGTTTTAGGCGTTCCAGTGAGCGTCCCGACGTTCGCGCGTGAGCTTCGCACCAGTTACGTGTACGTTCGCGATGCAGCGCGTGTTCTCGTCGAGATGGTGCGTCGCGGACGCGAGTCGTCGGCGTTATTCGACGACGAAGCGTTCAACGTGGCGTGGGAAGAACCGAGAACAGTTGTCGATTTTTTGCGCGACATTCGCTCGGCGTTGGAAGCACTCGGCGCCGCTAAACGGGACGCCAACTTGGCGGACTGGTTCGACGTCGAGGGAAGCGTCAACGACGCGTTGCGCGGTCTTTTCATGCTCCCGAGCGTGACGCGCGGAGCGATCGATTCGTCGAAGATTCGAAACATCGCCGGCGTATTCGATGCGCCGACGCCGTGGACGACGGCGATCGAGGAGATGGTCAAGTTCTACCTCGACGCTGTAAGGACGTTTCCGCGGGAACGCGACACTGCGATCGATGAACTGCTTGTCGACCTTGAACCGGCGCTCGATCAGAGTCCCGCGGCGGTGAAGGAACGGGTTTATGAGACGCTCTTTAGAATTGTCGACGAGATTAGCGCGACCAAGCAGAATGCGCTGGAACTGAATGCCGACGAGGAGCTAACAGGCGCTGAGCAGATGGCTGCGGTTGGCGTTGCGCCAAAGACTGAACTTTAGACGGTTTTGATGGCGAACTCTGTGCAATCGACTGTGTGCTGTGTTTATCGGGTACCCGTGCATAAAAACTTTAGGTTGGACTTACCGTTACGTACTGTACTTTGTGTCTATAAGTTCCGACATACAGTTTGTATGATAGAAGACATGAAGATTTCAGGCGATGTATGTACTGTACGTCGCAGTGTCGTATTGCTGATGCGATGGAAGCTGTTTTTGGCCGATTCTAGTAGAGTACATTACGTTTGTTTACGCCGTTGCTTATCTATGCGACGCAATCGTGCAATGATCTCTGTGCCTTTACTACCTTCGATAAACTCGGCTCATCCCTCCACACCTTTGTTTTGTACGCAGCCAGAGTTCCGATGTTCCATAGACTGTACTACGGCCTACGTTCGCATGCAAACGGCAAGGCAAGATTATCAATCAATAACGTCATCGTTTCTTTATTTTGCACAAACAACACTTCAATGACGACGACGACCCCTTTTAGGAAAACGAACCTTCTTAGCATAAGTACTCCTGTCTTTGGGAGGCTTAGCCGCTCTAGGCGTGCGCAAAGAGTGTTCCCACTCCTTTCGATGCAGCCGATAGAGCTGCATGCACGTGCGCGCGTCCGTCACCGAGTCGTGCTCGCCCTCCTGAATCGTGACGCCGAGAATCGCCGTCGCGAGCTTCTTCAGCGCCGGACGAGCACTGTTCGCGATCGCGCGGAACGCACGATACTTCGACGTGTCGCGAATCATACGCTTCGGATGCGACAGGAAGAGAACCTGAAGGAAACAATTGATACGATATCGATCGATTTTTCAACTTTTATAATAGCTGACCTTGAGATCGTGCGCGACACCGTGACCGACGAGGATGCGTCCCTGAAGGAGATCGCCCACTTCGCGCTGAACGACGTCGAGATCGAGAAGATCGGGGCGCGCGTTCAGCAGATCGGACGGCCGGATACCGCTCACGTGCGTGCGATAGTCGACGACGATGTCCTTCGGTTTGACGTACTTATCGTACAGGGTGTCGCCGTTGGCGTTCACGATCGAGACGCGTGCGACCATATCGTCAGCGCCATCGGTGCCAACGCCGACAAACTCGCAGTCGAGAGCAACGTATGACGTTCGCGCAGGTTGGCCGTTTGCGACACGCGCTGGTGGATGTCTGTCCAAATGCTCATCGCGACGTTTGAATGGTCGCTGAGATTGTTGCGATACCGTGTTGGCTTTAGGCCTTGAACGGTTCGTTGATTCATTTGCACTTCGCTTCGGTAATGCCTAGACGATCGATACGCATTTTCACACAGCTAGACGTTGTAACTTTGACAAACCGCAGTTAGTCTAAATGATTACCTTTTGTAGCTGAAGCCAATTTTGTGAAAAAGAAGCCGATCCTTTCGGCAAGCCGACAGTTGTTTTGGAATGAGTTTGCATATCTAATACGAACACTCAGCGCCGGGTTGAGCAAAGATTATATAAAAAAACGAAACCTTGACCAAATCCGCACATGCGGCTAAACGTATGGCGCCTGAAAATTACACAAAATTCCGAAAAGCTCTCTTTCACAAACTGTGCAGTGGCTGGTCATGTAGTTCGTGTAAAGAGATCAGTGAACAGTTGCAACTAACGTACCGTTTTGATATTGTATTTCAGTTTTGAACT